>SJYX01008664.1:185427-227846 GCA_006410675.1 Oreotragus oreotragus | reverse complement strand
CTCATCTCACATGCTAGTAAAGTAATGTTCAAAATTCTCCAAGCCAGGCTTCAACAGTACGTGAACCATGAACTTCCAGATGTTCAAGCTAGTTTTAGAAAAGGCAAAGGAACAGAGATCAAATTGCCAACATTCGCTGGATCATGGAAAAAGCAAGAGTTCCAGAAAAACATCTATTTCTGCTTTATTGACTATGCCAAAGCCTCTGACTGTGTGGATCACAGTAAACTGTGGAAAATTCTGAAAGAGATGGGAATACCAGACCACCTGACCTGCCTCTTGAGAAACCTATATGCAGGTCAGGAAGCAACAGTTAGAACTGGACATGGAACAACAGACTGGTTCCAAATAGGAAAAGGAGTACGTCAAGGCTGTATATTGTCACCCTGCTTATTACATCATGAGAAACACTGGGCTGGAAGAAGCACAAGCTGGAATCAAGATTGCCGGGAGAAATATCAATAACCTCAGATACGCAGATGACACCACCCTTATGTCAGAAAGTGAAGAAGAACTAAAGAGCTTCTTGATGAAAGTGAAAGAGGAGTGAAAAAGTTGGCTTAAAGCTCAACATTCAGAAAGCGAAGATCATGGCATCCAGCCCCTTCACTTCATGGGAAATAAGATGGGGAAACTGTGGAAACAGTGGCTGACTTCATTTTTAGGGGCTCCAAAATCACTGCAGATGGTGATTGCAGCCATGAAATTAAAAGACACTTACTCCTTGGGAGAAAAATTATGATCAACCTAGACAGCATATTAAAAAATAGAGACATTACTTTGTCAACAAAGGTCCGTCTAGTTAAGGCTATAGTTTTCCAGTAGTCATGTATGGTTGTGAGAGTTGGACTATAAAGAAAGCTGAGCACAGACGAATTGATGCTTTTGAACTATGGTGTTGGAGAAGACTCTTGAGAGTCCCTTGGACTACAAGGAGATCCAGCCAGTCCATCCTAAAGGAAATCAGTCCTGAATGTTCATTCAAAGGACTGATGTTGAAGTTGAAACTCCAGTACTTTGGCCACCTGATGCGAAGAGCTGACTCATTTGAAAAGACCCTGACATTGGGAAAGATTGAAGGCAGGAGGAGAAGGGGACAACATGAGATGGTTGGATGGCATCACGGACTCAATGGACATGAGTTTGGGTAAACTCCGGGAGTTGGTGATGGACAGGGAGACCTGGTGTGCTGCAACTCTTGGGGTCACAAAGAGTCAGACACGACTGAGAGACTGAACTGAACTGAGGATCACAGAGGTAATTTCCACCATTTAAAAAAGAGCTAATAATCATTCCTAAGCTATTCAAAAAAACTAAAGAGGAAGAACTTCTGAACTCATTCTATGAAGCCAGCGGCACCTTCCTATCTAAACCTAATAAGGACAGTGCAAAAATAAAAAAGGAAATTATAGGCCCATATGACTGATGAGCACAAAAGCAAAAAATCCTCAAAAAAATATTAGCACATCAAACTCAGGAACATATTATAAGGATCATACACCATATTCAAAATGCATTTATACCAGGAATGCAAGCATGATTCAATATCTGCAAATCAATCAATGTGAGAGGCCAAGCCACATGTCCCAAGTTGACCAGCTCATGCCACCTCAGGCTGACGAAGGCTCTCTAGGCTTGCCCATAGCAAGAGTGCCACACCATTTATTCATTTATTGAGTACCTTCTGAGTGTTGACAATACCAGGAATCAAACCCTACTCTCTTTCCTAGCCCCTGTTCCCAGCCCTGGATAGGAGTAAGGCCCTGGTGGAGATGGGGATACACCATATTAACCAATTTAAAAATAAAAACCATGTCATCATGTGGTCATCTTCACAGATGCAGAAAAAGACTGTGACTTAATTTAATACTCACTTATTATAAAAAAAAAATGGGTATAAAGAGAACACAACTCAATGTAATAAAAGCCCACTTCACTGACAAGTCCACAGCTAACATCATAGTTAATAGAAGAAACCTAAAATCATTTCCCCTAAAATCAAGAATGAGACAAGGATACTCACTCTTGATATTTTTATTCAACGCAGGACTGAACATACTAGACAAAGCAATGAGACAAGAAAAATAAAAGGAATAAATAAAAGAAAGAAGTAAAACTATCACCATTTGCTAATGACATGATACTATACAAAAAAAGTTTTAAAGATGCCATCAAAACACTGTCAGACTAAATGAATTCAATAAACGGGACTCAAAATTAATATACAGAAACCCACTGTTCCTATATACTCAATGAACTGTCAGAGAAAGAAATTAAGAAGACAATCTCATTTACAATTGCATCAAAAAGAATAAAACACTTAGGAATATATCTAACCAAGGAGGTAAAAGACTCAAAAAACTATACAACACTGAAAAAAGAAATTGAAGATGACACAATTGAAATTATACTGATTTCATGAACTGAAAGAATTAATATCATTAAAATCTTCATACTACCCAAGGCAAGCTACAGATTTCATCCAATGACTATCAAAACACAAATGGCATTTTTCACAGAAGAAATAATTTCAAAATTTGTATGGAAACACAAAACATCCCAAATAATCAAAACAATCTTTATTAAGAAGCTGAAAGTATCACACTCTGATTTCAAACTACACTACAAGCTAATGCAATAATAGTATTGTACTGGCATAAAAACAGATACAGACAATGGAACAAAATAGAAAACCTGGAAATGAATGCACACATATGTAGAATCAATCTATCTATGACAAAGGAGGCTAGAATATACAAGGAGGGTAAACCCTCTTCAATAAATGGTGTGGTAAACTGCTATATTTAAATGGATAACCAACAAAAACCTATTGAATAGCTCATGGAAGTCTGTTCAATGTTAAGGGCCAGTTTGGATGGGAGGGGCTTTTGGGGAAGAATTAACATTGTTAATTGGCTATTCCCCCAAACAAAAAGTCTTTGGTATTAAAAAATACTAAAAACTTTTTTAAAATAATCTTTATTAAGAAGCTGAAAGTATCACACTCTGATTTCAAACTACACTACAAGCTAATGCAATAATAGTATTGTACTGGCATAAAAACAGATACAGACAATGGAACAAAATAGAAAACCTGGAAATGAATGCACACATATGTAGAATCAATCTATCTATGACAAAGGAGGCTAGAATATACAAGGAGGGTAAACCCTCTTCAATAAATGGTGTGGTAAACTGCTATATTTAAATGGATAACCAACAAAAACCTATTGAATAGCTCATGGAAGTCTGTTCAATGTTAAGGGCCAGTTTGGATGGGAGGGGCTTTTGGGGAAGAATTAACATTGTTTATTGGCTATTCCCCCAAACAAAAAGTCTTTGGTATTAAAAAATACTAAAAACTTTTTTAAAAGGAAAAAAAAATGGAGTAGTAAAATTGGACAGCTACATGCAAAAGTACCAAACTGAACGAATTTTCTCACATCATATGCAAAAATTTAAAATGAATTAAAGACTTACATGTCAGACTTGAAACCATAAAACTTCTAGAAGAAAACATAGGCAGTATGCTCTTCAACATCAGTCTTAGTAATTTTCTTATGATTCCTCAGCAAGAAAAACAAAAGCAAAAATAAACAGGGTTTCATCAAACTAAAAAGTTTCTGCACAATAAAGAAATCTATTTACAAGACTAAAAGGCCACCAATTGAATGTGAGAAAATTTTTGCAAACAATATATTTTATAAAGGGTTACTATCCAAAATATACCAACAACTCATACAACATAATATCAAGATAAAGCCCAATTACAAAATGAGAAGACCTAAATACGCATTTTCTTTTTTTCTTTTAATAGACCCTTTTCCCAAGGAAAACATATAGATGGCCAACTCACACATGAAAAGATGCTCAACATCAATAAACATCAGAGAAATGCAAATCAAAATCACAATGACGTATCATCTCACACCTGTCAGAATGGCTATTATTAAAAAGATTAACAAAAAAGTGTGTGAGAGGATGTGAAAGAGAGGAAGCCACACTGTTGGTGAGAATGCAAACTGGCACAGTCACTATGGAAAATGATGTACAGGTTTCTCAAAAAACTAAAAAGAGGACTACCTTGCCCTCCAGCGATTTCAATTCTGGGTATCTTCCAGAAGAAAACAAAAGCAGTAACTAAAACAATATATTCTCCCATTTTCTTTGCTGCATTATTTATACTAGTCAAGATGTGGAAGCAACCTAACTGACCAGCAACACATATTTTGATGTGGAGGAATTCCAGTTGAGCTATTTCAAATCCTGAAAGATGATGCCGTGAAAGTGCTGCACTCAATATGCCAGCAAATTGGGAAAACTCAGCAGTGGCCACAGGACTGGAAAGGTCCGTTTTCATTCCAATCCCAAAGAAAGGCAATGCCAAAGAATGCTCAAACTACCGCACAATTACACTCATCTCACATGCTAGTAAAGTAATGCTCAAAATTCTCCAAGCCAGGCTTCAGCAATACGTGAACCATGAACTCTCTGATGTTCAAGCTGGTTTTAGAAAAGTCAGAGGAAACAGAGATCAAATTGCCAACATCCGCTGGATCATGGAAAAAGCAAGAGAATTCCAGAAAAACATCTCTTACTGTTTTACTGACTATGCCAAAGCCTTTGACTGTGTGGATCACAATAAACTGTGGAAAATTCTGAGAGATGAGAATACCAGACCACCTGACCTGCCTCTTGAGAAATCTGTATGCAGGTCAGGAAGCAACAGTTAGAACTGGACATGGAACAACAGACTGGTTCCAAATAGGAAAAGGAGTACGTCAAGGCTGTATATTGTCTCCCTGCTTATTTAACTTCTATGCAGAGTACATCATGAGAAACGCTGGTCTGGAAGAAACACAAGCTGGAATCAAGATTGCTGGGAGAAATATCAATAACCTCAGATACACAGATGACACCACCCTTATGGCAGAAAGTGAAGAAGGACTAAAAAGCCTCTTGATGAAAGTGAAAGAGGAGAGCGAAAAAGTTGGCTTAAAGCTCAACATTCAGAAAACGAAGATCATGGCATCCGGTCCCATCACTTCATGGGAAATAGATGGGGAAACAGTGGAAACAGTCTCAGACTTTATTTTTTGGGGCTTCAAAATCACTGCAGATGGTGACTGCAGCCATGAAATTAAAAGACGCTTACTCCTTGGAAGGAAAGTTATGACCAACCTAGATAGCATATTCAAAAGCAGAGACATTACTTTGGCCACTAAGGTCCATCTAGTCAAGGCTATGGTTTTTCCTGTGGTCATGTATGGAAGTGAGAGTTGGAATGTGAAGAAGGCTGAGCGCCAAAGAATTGATGCTTTTGAACTGTGGTGTTGGAGAAGACTCTTGAGAGTCCCTTGGACTGCAAGGAGATCCAACCAGTCCATTCTGAAGGAGATCAGTTCTGGGTGTTCTTTGGAGGGAATGATGCTAAAGCTGAAACTCCAGTACTTTGGCCACCTCATGTGAAGAGTTGACTCATTGGAAAAGACTCTGATGCTGGGAGGGTTTGGGGGCAAGAGGAGAAGGGGATGACAGAGGATGAGATGGCTGGATGGCATCACTGACTCGATGGATGTGAGTCTGAGTGAATTCCGGGAGTTGGTGATGGACAGGGAGACCTGGCATGCTGCGATTCATGGCGTCGCTAAGAGTAGGACACGATTGAGTGACTGAACTGAAGACACACAAGCACACACTACACACACACATACAACGCATACACACATATATGTAATAGTATTTCTGATGAGAAAATCCTAGATTTTTAAGGTCACAAAGTAAATTAGTAGGACATTTGAGAAATGTTGAATATAGTTATAGTTATGTTACATCAATAGTAAATTTGGGAGTATAATGACACTTCTGTGCTTCTATGAGAAGAGTATCATTGTTTTTAGGATGTAGTGCTGAAGCCTTAGGACTGAAGAGTCACTACTATGTCTGTGACTTTCAGAAGTTAAGAAATAAGTCATGGATAAATATGAGAGAAAACAAATGTTGTGAACTGTTAACAACTGGTGTGTCAAACATTTGGCATTTGTTGCATTTTCTTGCAACTCTGCTTTAGGTTTAGAATTTTCCAAAATAAAAAGCTGGCCCCACCTCAGATTAGATCGACTGCATCTGGGTTGGGAGGGTGGAGTCCTACGTAATCTGCATTTCAGATAGCTCTTCCTATTGATTTTTACACATACCATGGTTTAAGATGTATTGATTTGAAGTACAACAATGTATCTTTATTTCAGTTTTTATAAGGGTAGAGCTAGAAAAACCTCCATATCTTGATTATACAATAGAACTTAATAACCTTGGATTAATGAGTATAAACTTGTCCTTGTTCAACACCCCATTCCATGGTCCTCAACTTTTTCCATTTTTTCAACTTTATTAATATATCTTTACCTATCTTCACATAGATGGTTTGGTTTTAAAAGTCATTGTGAAGGGCAGTTCCCTGGTGGTCCTGTGGTTAGGGCTCAGTAATTTCAGTGCCAAAGGCCCAGGTTCATTCTATGGTTGGGAACTAAGATCCCACAAGCCAAGCAGCAAAGGAAAATACCGTTATTGTGAAGAATGCGGCAGTGAGTGCCACTGTCCAAACTGCTTCAGTGGACATTGCTGCCATTCAAGCAGAATCTAGCCTCTTAATTTCCTCCAGTAACCGAATAATAAAGAGGTACTGTTCCTGTCCAGTTCAAGGCAATTCTTTCTAAACACTTATAGATGGATGTATTATCTTGTGTTTACTAAACAATACATGACATTAATAAGTAATAAATGAACTAAAGATCCAAAGTGAAAGTTATTTAGTTATGCTTGATTCTTTGTGACCCCCTGGATAGCCTGCCAGGCTCCTCTCTCCATGGACTTCTCCAGGCAAGAATACTGGAGTGGGTAGCCATTCCCTTCTTCAAGGGATCCTACTGACCCAGGGATCAAACCCAACTCTCCTGTATTGTAGGCAGATGCTTTACCACCTGAACCACCAGAGAAGGAAGTCCAAAAGATCCAAATACACCTTAACAAACTTTTGTGTATCAATAGTTTACCAAGCCATTCCTTTAAATGCATAGCTGTTACTTAAAAATCAGCTGAGGCCTTAAACCAATGTTAGATTGGCAAGAAGGCACACAACGTAGTTGTTGAATGTCGTTGAATCATGAGAATACTTGGTCCTTTCTATAAGGTGACATCACCCAACATAAAGCATACTCTTTTAATGTCTTGTTACTGTTTTTTCATGTCATACTGACAAATCTATACTAATTCCTCGATTCCTCTGCTGAACATTGACTTAAAATTGCTAGATAGATTTACAATTGTGGCTCACAAAGGGATAGAAGCCCAGTTTTAGTATATTTGCAGTATAAATAGCCTCCTACGTTCCAGCTTAGCGAAGAAGCAGTTTGTAGTTGACTTAGAGACGGCCATCTAATTTTAGATCTTGGGTAAGTAAAAGAGTTTAACTGTATGCTCTGTGTTGATATGCAAAACTTTGTTAAAGTGTCTGTTTTGTTTGGGTCTTTATCTCATTTTTTACTTATTAATGTTATTGAGTAAGCACTTGAAAATGTAGTAAACACAGCATTTATTTGAGATACATTTTAGACTTGCAGGGTATGTGGGTCTAGATTTTTGCTGAATTTTAGATTAAGGAGCTTTCTTACCTTGAAACCCCTTGAGCAACTGTGACCTAAAACCAGAGTTTTAGTCCTTGATTATTTCTTGTTAAAATACTCTGGAAATCCTCCACAGCATGTAACAGTAGTGCTAAACCTAAGGAAATCACTCAACAATTAGGTGTTAATTGTTGATTGATTTCCCCCATGGTTGACTGATTCGCCAAAGACTCGTGAGACTTAACTGTTGGCCACATTTCTAATTAAGTATTTTCTTCAGTTTCCTGGATCCCAGGAGGTTTTCAGTAGGTTTTGGATGAGCCAACAAGGACCTCTGACCTCCATTCTCAGAAAATGTCTGGCATTATTTCAAATCTGGATTTGAACATTATAAAGGGATGGATTGGGAGTGAAATCCCTGGATGGAGGGCCAAGTACACTTTGTCATCTGGGTATAACTTTTTGTCAGAATTTCTAGCATGATAATTTTATAAAAAGTAATTGTTTTAAGAAAAAACTGGTATTTAGAACCAACTATGTTCAATATAACAAACAAATATAGAAAGTTGAGTCATTTTTTCAAGTTATCATACTTTAGGCCGTCCTTCTGAATTAGTGAGAAAATATTTTCTTGAGTATTCGTGCTATCTTGCGGTATGAGTGGGACTGTATTTTAAAGTTAGATGACTAACCATACTATTCTGTTTGTTTTTATTAACGAGTCTGGCCTAGGGCTACAGTTGGAAAACCTCTGGAGCTTTACGAATCATGGAGCTTAATTAAGCAGCAAGGATTATATTGCTCTCAGTTTCAATAAATCAACATTCATTATATACAAGCAGTTACAATTCAAAAAATCTTTAGCGGGGGAAAAAAAAAAGACCAGAACCAAAACCTATGTAATTCCAAAGCAGCATGGAGCTGTACCTGCCGGGGAAGTATCCATCCACATTTTCACGATTCAAGGAATATTAGCCCTATATTTGCAAAAGTTCACAATGATTTTATCTGCCATTTCTCACGCCTGTTAAAATATTACAAGCATTGTATTAAAGAGAGAATGAGAAAAGACCAGAGGCAACATGAGAAGAATGGAGGTGGCTATCCCAGACATAGGTGCAGAGCACACTATTTCTTCTCGCCCTGCACGATACACTGTAAACGGGACCTTCCAGGACATATTGGGTGGCCGACATTTTCCGAAGCAGTAATTTCACATAGTCAAGGTCTGCAGGATGTTAAATGCTCCGGCGAAAGGCCAAGAGGCTCTTCAAGTTAGGTAGCGGTGGGAACAGGCGGAATAACCCGAATCCCCTCCAGTGCAGCGTCTAGACTTGCCTGCCCCTCCGGCACGGAGCGCCGCGGATTGGCGAGCTTGGCCGCACTAACCGGAGGGGAAGCCGGGGGAGCCCAGAGCACCGGGCGCCCCAGGTTTCTGTCTCTCGGTCCTGTCCAGCGCCCCAGCTACCGCTGCTTCGGGGATGCGGAAACCCCGTAGGAACAGGGCGGGCCGGTAACGCGGTCTTCCTACTGCTTGCTGCAATATTCTTCCGCTGCAGAGCAAAGAGTTCCAACCTTCCCCGGGGTCCTGGGATTCTCAGCAGCCCTGTAATATCGACAAATAACCTAATTTGGGCTTTAACACCGATTTGCTTAGGATATGTTCTGAGATAAGCACTTTAGGGTCTCAATTTTGTGGCTCCCAAAGCGCGAAGGAAAATTCCTCCGCAGAAAACGAGTTCCGGTCGCGAGCCTATAAAAAACGGGTGGCGAGGCCCGGCTGTCTTTTCAGTCCGGCACTGAGTGGTTTTTCGGATCATGTCTGGTGGCTCCGCGGATTATAACAGGTATGGCGCTTCCTCGGTGGTGCTCTGTGGTATAGGTCCTAAGGCGCCGGTGGAGATTGTAATAGGTGGTCAGGAGGCAGGGAATTCTGGCTTTTAGACATTGCTTTGGGGTACAGTACCCCAGTGTCCTTCGAGAAGCTTCCATGGTGTTTGGGACCTAGGCTGTGGAGTAAGAGTATGAAAACCGGGTGGTAAAAGAGTATGTTTTCCCCAATACGCCTTGAAATCGCGGCCGTTTCCCCTGCCTCTGCGGAGCCCGGCGTTTAGTGGAAGCCGTGGCGCAGTCCGCAGTCGGTACACTGTAACTGGGGCCTGAAGCTTTATTCGCGGCCAGCCGCGCTCTTTGGGAGTGCTAGACGATAGGTTTGTAGGGGTAGGACGGCGGCGGCCGAGGCCGGGCCGGGTCGGCCCCACGTTCCCGGCGAACCGTTGGCAAGGCCTTGCCGGGCCTCGGCCCGCGTCAATCACTCCGGCTTGCGCAGTGTTAGGGGCGGAGCTCGGCGCGTGGAGCTCTCGCGAGATGGTCCGTGTCTGCGAGGGGAGCGCCCGGCTCTCGGGCCTGGGGGGCAGGGCCTGCGTCCGTAGGGTTTCCGGGCGTCCCTGGTTCCTAACCTTTGAGTGGGCGCGCAGTACGTCTTGTGCCGTACGGCACCATCTTCCTTTGCTCGTTTGGAAAGTTTACACGTGCCGGGGAGGGCCACCGGGTCAGACCGGTTATGAAAGGGCTTTTGTCCCTTTGAATGTGCAGTTATGGGGAAGGGATGTTCTCTAACTGTAGTATTTTTGTCAACAGAGAACATGGCGGCCCAGAGGGAATGGACCCCGATGGTGTCATCGAGGTAAGAAATAGATGTGGAATTTGGAACGTTGGAAAGGTGGGTTGGTTCATTCCATTTATTCCTTTATTTTTTTAACTTTCAGAGCAACTGGAATGAGATTGTTGATAACTTTGATGATATGAACTTAAAGGAGTCTCTTCTTCGGGGCATCTATGCTTATGGTTTTGAGAAGCCATCAGCTATTCAGCAGAGAGCTATTATTCCATGTATTAAAGGTAAAAGAACGTGTTAACACTTCTTAAAAATGAGTTAACTGTTCAGCATAGACCTGGATCTTTTCCCCTCTAATGTGGGAAAATTACCTTTTGGGAAACTAGCACTTACTTGTATGCCTTAAAGTGAAATGATGGCAATCATCTTTCGGGACTGACCTGAAATGAAGAGAATACTCATTGCTGATCACTTTTATTGTTTGGGCATAATTCATGTTCCGAATGGAATACATGGTGTGAACTAGAAGTAACGGTTTGATGTGGGATCGGTAAATATGTATCCTACTTTTTTTAGGGTATGATGTGATTGCTCAAGCTCAGTCAGGTACTGGCAAGACAGCCACATTTGCTATTTCCATCCTGCAACAGTTGGAGATTGAGTTCAAGGAGACCCAAGCACTAGTATTGGCCCCCACCAGAGAACTGGCTCAACAGGTATTGATAGTGTAGATGAAAAAAACTGCTTGCGTGTTGCATAGGTTTCAGGTTTCACAACTGTGAGAATTAAAGCTTAGTATAAATTTGTCCTATAGAGCCCTCCTTTTGACTGTCCATGCATGCAGGGAGTTTTGTTGAAAGTTAGACAGGAACTGGGTGTACAGGTATGGTTTGCAGGGTTGTGTAACAGATTGAGAAACTGGAGATTTCTGTTCAGGGTGGACTAGACCCGTTTTCATTTTTAAGTTTGAATGCAGTTGTGCAACATGAAAACTGCAGTGACATGTTCTCCTTTGACAGTCTCAGTAGTTTGATACATCTGTTGCATGCTGCGTTTTCAAAGCTCACTGCTCTTTTGGCTTTGAAGTAAAGCCTTGCTAATAGGCTTTATTAAGGCTAAGATTATTAAGTCGCAGTATCCTTGAGGGATAAATATTAACTTCCAACTAAATCTGCTACTTTTTTTTTATCACTACTTACACTTTGCTACACAGTAAAGGATAGTGCAGGAAGTATTTTTTGTTCTTTACCTAGCCAATACCTGGGGCATTAGGATTCAAAGTTTAATGAGGCACAAGATGTTTTCACAGAAGTTTATTTTGAGGTAGTTAGATGGTTCTGCATTTTAAGCTTGGAAGTAGTTAAGTGCTGTGCATGCATTAAAGCTATTTGCAGACCAGATACTTGGCATTATGCTTTCGAAGTTTAGTCACAAGCCTGTAATTCTGCAGTATAATAATTAAGGCTTTTGGCTTTTAGATCCAAAAGGTAATTCTGGCACTTGGAGATTATATGGGAGCAACTTGTCATGCCTGCATTGGTGGAACAAATGTTAGAAATGAAATGCAAAAACTGCAGGCTGAAGCACCACATATTGTTGTTGGAACACCAGGGAGAGTGTTTGATATGTTAAACAGAAGATACCTCTGTAAGTATTGCTGATGAGTAAAGTTTTTACTATAATAAAGCAAATAGTATGCCTGAGAATTTAGACATGATGGCATGATTCTATTTTTTAACAGCTCCAAAATGGATCAAAATGTTCGTTTTGGATGAAGCAGATGAAATGCTGAGCCGAGGGTTTAAGGATCAAATCTATGAAATTTTCCAAAAATTAAATACTAGTATTCAGGTGAGCTTTGTTTCAGTCTCCTAAAATTGCTGGAGATTAAACAGTGGCACTATCTATTACAGTTGAAGTGTTCTGTGTCATTCCCCCTACTTAACAGCAACTGATGCATAACTTATTTCTGTCTGGTATAATTCCATGTTCAGAGGTGCTTGACTTCAAAATGTTTTCCCTTGAATATTGTGGAAGTTGCGCTAACTACACGTGACAACATATCTTTTTAAGGTGGTGTTGCTTTCTGCCACAATGCCAACGGATGTGTTGGAAGTGACCAAAAAATTCATGAGAGATCCAATTCGAATTTTGGTGAAAAAGGAAGAATTGACCCTTGAAGGAATCAAACAGTTTTATATTAATGTTGAAAGAGAGGTAATTTTTCTAATTGTTAAAGTAAAAAGTTAGGTTTTACCTTCTTGTATAAGCACTGTGCTAAAATTACAGACACCAAGATAACCTTGGTTTTTGTAATAATGCTAGCAGAGTTTTAAACAAGAAGAAGAGGAACTGCACTAGATCGTAAAGACTGGGGTGGACCTCTTTCTTAATGTCCAGTGTCCTTTGTCTTAAGATTTGGTGCAATATGTCTTTAGACCAATCTAATGAGTTTTTAAAGAATGTAAGCTGGAAAGCTTGTGACTTACTTTCTCTTTGAAATCCTGTAGGAATGGAAGTTGGATACACTTTGTGACTTGTACGAGACACTGACAATTACACAGGCTGTTATTTTTCTCAATACAAGGCGCAAGGTGGACTGGCTCACAGAGAAAATGCATGCCAGGGACTTCACAGTTTCTGCCCTGGTAAGAGGTATTCTGCCCTAGTAATGGTAATTGAAGCCTCTACTTTGACTAAAGCAGGATTTAGACTACAATATAGCTGCTAAGTGCTGTGTTGTCGTTCCCCCTGCTAAAAGTAAAGTTGTTTCTTTACTATACCTGTCTGCTATGCTCCAGTAGCAGCCAGGGACGCTTGGTCTCATACATGTTGATAAAGTTTAAGTTATTGATTTGATTGGTGATTCTTGAACTAATAGGTTTGTTACTTTGCAGCATGGTGACATGGACCAGAAAGAAAGAGATGTTATCATGAGGGAATTTCGATCAGGGTCAAGCCGTGTTCTGATCACTACTGACTTGTTGGTAAGTCTCTTAATACTCTTTTTAATCCACCAAAAGTTTGTTATTGGGGGAAGGTTTTTTAATGGCCTTTACCAACTTCAGGCTATTTGGGAGAATAAAGAAGGCCACGCTCCACAGTGAGCTATACCACTTAGTATAGTTCATTACTATTTTGTGGCCTACATCACATGGACTGTATTCCACCAGGCTTGTCTGCCCATGGAATTTCCCTAGCAAGAATATAGGAGTGGGTTGCCATTTCCTTCCCCAGAGGACCTCAGGAATTGAACCCACAACTCCTTCGTTCACTGCAGGCAGATTTTTACTGCTGAGCCACTAGGGAAGCCCCTGTATTACATAGAATTGAACATCTTTATCACTGTATTTTAGGCTCGTGGAATTGATGTGCAACAAGTGTCATTGGTTATAAACTATGATCTACCTACCAATCGTGAAAATTATATTCACAGGTGAGTAGATGGCATCTTGACTTAATGTATTGGTTTAACTCATTGCTTTTCTACTGACTAAAATTGTCTGAAAGGTAACTTCAAATCAGGGAATTAAGTATTAAGACATAGTAACTTGGTAGGATATAATCAAAACTGTACTTGGGAAGATTGTGTACAGTGGGAAAACAGTTGTGAATGTTGCCCAAATCGTGGACTCGACATACAGATTAGGTTGTTTTAGATCTGTTGGTCTTATTTTTGAGCTTTATTTTTAGTGATGCTCTTGTGTCCATGTGATTTCTTGGTGATTCCTCTATAGTTGGGATTTTCTTGGTGTTGTCTGGTAGCAATTTGAGCAGTCCCTGGTTTAGTTATAGTGGCTTTATCCCTAAGTAAATTGAATTGTACTTTGTTATATGATGTAAAAAAAGACTTTTTAAAAAATACAGGAGTCGATAGCAGCAGTTGATGACGAGATGGCACTCAGAAACGGCGTTGACGTAATTTAGGACGTGGAATCATAAGCGAAACAGCACACTGTTTGAATAAAGAGCGAGTCGGTATTTATACTTGTTTTTTTTTTTGTCATGATTATTTGATATTTTAACATGCTCCAGCTAAGGCATTTTGTATATTAGCCTGTTAGGTGGTTTGTATTGTCTGGTTTCTATCAGGAAGGTTAAAGAGATGTTTTGGAGGTAAACACGTTTGAGTAATTTGAGTTACAACGTGTGAAACTGAGCAAAAAAGCAGTGATAAGTTTGGGTTACCATACCAAATACTTGTTTTCCCACTGGAAAAAGTTGTTAAGTTTTAGACAATAGTTAACCTTGAAGCATTTGTATTTACAGTTTACAGTTCCAGAAGAGCGTCGAAATGGATTACATAACTTCTTTGTTTTATCCCTGGTGTTTTACATCTGTCCCAGGCCGACATCTGCTCTTGGCTGGCCCACTTTGGTATGGGCTTTAAATTCACTACCCCAAACACAATACTGTCATCTGCTTTAAAAAAAAGTAATGCTCAAAACACCTGATGAAATCTCATTTTGCAGCCAGACAAGCCTTGAATCCTTTTGGCACTAACTGCAGAGGAAGATTTTTTTCTCTAGATATTGATGAGCAGCTAGTGCTCCAATTAGAAGCACGAACTATAACCTTGATAAAGTAAACAGCAGCTGATGGTTAACAAGTGGATCATCATGTTCAGTAGTTCATGCAGCATGTGAGAAGTAATATATTCTAATGACTGATTTTTTTTCCTCACACAGAATTGGCAGAGGGGGTCGATTTGGGAGGAAAGGTGTGGCTATAAACTTTGTTACTGAAGAAGACAAGAGGATTCTTCGTGACATTGAGACTTTCTACAATACTACAGTGGAGGAAATGCCAATGAATGTGGCCGACCTTATTTAATTCCTGGGATGAGATAGTTTTGAATGCAGTGCTCGCTGTTGCTGAATAGGCGATCACAACGTGCATTGTGCTTCTTTCTTTGGGAATATTTGAATCTTGTCTCAATGCTCATAACGGATCAGAAATACAGATTTTGATAGCAAAGCGACATTAGTCGTGAGCTCTTGTGAGGAAAGTCATTGGCTTTATCCTCTTTAGAGTTAGACTGTTGGGGTGGGTATAAAAGATGGGGTCTGTAAAATCTTTCTTTCTTAGAAATTTATTTCCTAGTTCTGTAGAAATGGTTGTATTAGATGTTCTCTATCATTTAATAATATACTTGTGGACTAAAAGATATAAGTGCTGTATAAAATCAGCCAATTATGTTAAACTAGCATATCTGCCTTTATTGTGTTTGTCATTAGCCTGAATAGAAAGGCCTTTAAAATTGATTTTTTTTTAGCATTTGAATGCATTTTGTTTGGTATTATATTTATTCAATAAAAAGTATTTAATTAGTGTTAAGTGTGAACTGGACCCTGTTGCTAAACCCCAGCAAGCAATCATCCTAGGTAGGGTTAAACCCCCAGTAAAATTGCCATATTGCACATGTCTTAATGAAGTTTGAATGTTAAATAAATTGTATATTCACTTTAAAGGTGCTTTGGTTATTTTTATTATAAATTGTTTACGAAATAGTTTTAGCAGTTCTGAGTTAACTGCTGCATCACAGTAGCACAGAGGCTGATCAGCTGCAGATGTTCATCAGCGCCGTCTGCTAAGCATTTATCAACTTCCTATAAAAGAAAATGAAACATAGTAAGTGAAACTGCCCTTTTGTAGGTGTGTGTATGTTGTGCTGAGATAGTTACTTACAGCAAGTTTTTCTGTAATGATAGACTTCTGTTTATCAGAAAGGTTATCATTTTCTACCACCACATCATGGAGTTGATTTACAAGCTGAGTTGCGGCATGGCCCTCATTTATTAAGTCCTATAACCAAAACATATATTTTAGCATTATTATTCCATCACCTTTCCCCAAGGCTAATAAAGTCACTTTACCTTTACCACAGCTTCTAGTTTGTCGAAAGAGCCACTCTGGCAGGCAGCAAATACTCCATCAATTGTCTTAGCTGGTACTACCTAAAAGAATTGGTTTTTGGGTGAAGACAGTTGACTTCTCTACCAGTCTTGTACCCACTCCCTGTTAAATGCTTCAGGCAGCACATGTTTTGCACGGTTTGGCACAAGAGAATTCCTTTAGTCACTTATCCCTTGGATAGGACCCACCCTTTAACTGTCACATCCCTGCCTGCAATCTGATAACTCCTCAGCTACTACTATAAGCTACAGACTAAACATGATAGTATTTGGAGGTGACACCACTGGGAGATGATTAGTCATGAGTGCAGCCCTCACAAATTGAATTTATGTCTTTACAAAATATTCCTTTATCATAGAAGGATGCAGGGAGGTATGAACGGGTCTGAATTTAGCACTGGATCTGTGGGCCCTTGATCTTTTAGTTCCCAGCCTTTAGAACTGATAATTCTGTTTATAAACCAGCCTATGGCATTTGTTAAAGCAGCTTGAATAGATGGCACATAATAAGCACTCTATTTGCTGAAGTAAATTTAAGTCACAAGTCAACTAAAAGAATTTTAGGATACCCAGTGCTCTTACCCCAGCAATGTCTGTGATCACTTTTTCTGTGACTTCCTTTCCACCAGTTAGTCGAGTAGCACTTTGAAGAAATGTAATGGCTTTTCTTAAGTCTCCTTCTGACACTTGAACAAGATAAGCTATTCCCTAAAGAGAAAAAAGTTGTTCTTAACCTGTAATGGCCAATTAAGGATGAATTTAATAAAGAATGTCAATTCTGCAGTGGCAGGATTCATGGAGACAGCCTTGATTACATAAATTATGGTTAAATTCTGTTGCAATGAATAAGTGGTGGGTGTATATATTCTACCATTACCAGAATTGCATCATACCTAATTAATTCTTGCACATAATAATTAGTAATGACTATGCAGAGGTTTGCTGTTGAAGAATTTGTAGTCTATGTATGAAGTCTGCCTCAGCTTTGAGTTTGTTAGGGTTAAACCCCCAGTAAAATTGCCATATTGCACATGTCTTAATGAAGTTTGAATGTTAAATAAATTGTATATTCACTTTAAAGGTGCTTTGGTTATTTTTATTATAAATTGTTTACGAAATAGTTTTAGCAGTTCTGAGTTAACTGCTGCATCACAGTAGCACAGAGGCTGATCAGCTGCAGATGTTCATCAGCGCCGTCTGCTAAGCATTTATCAACTTCCTATAAAAGAAAATGAAACATAGTAAGTGAAACTGCCCTTTTGTAGGTGTGTGTATGTTGTGCTGAGATAGTTACTTACAGCAAGTTTTTCTGTAATGATAGACTTCTGTTTATCAGAAAGGTTATCATTTTCTACCACCACATCATGGAGTTGATTTACAAGCTGAGTTGCGGCATGGCCCTCATTTATTAAGTCCTATAACCAAAACATATATTTTAGCATTATTATTCCATCACCTTTCCCCAAGGCTAATAAAGTCACTTTACCTTTACCACAGCTTCTAGTTTGTCGAAAGAGCCACTCTGGCAGGCAGCAAATACTCCATCAATTGTCTTAGCTGGTACTACCTAAAAGAATTGGTTTTTGGGTGAAGACAGTTGACTTCTCTACCAGTCTTGTACCCACTCCCTGTTAAATGCTTCAGGCAGCACATGTTTTGCACGGTTTGGCACAAGAGAATTCCTTTAGTCACTTATCCCTTGGATAGGACCCACCCTTTAACTGTCACATCCCTGCCTGCAATCTGATAACTCCTCAGCTACTACTATAAGCTACAGACTAAACATGATAGTATTTGGAGGTGACACCACTGGGAGATGATTAGTCATGAGTGCAGCCCTCACAAATTGAATTTATGTCTTTACAAAATATTCCTTTATCATAGAAGGATGCAGGGAGGTATGAACGGGTCTGAATTTAGCACTGGATCTGTGGGCCCTTGATCTTTTAGTTCCCAGCCTTTAGAACTGATAATTCTGTTTATAAACCAGCCTATGGCATTTGTTAAAGCAGCTTGAATAGATGGCACATAATAAGCACTCTATTTGCTGAAGTAAATTTAAGTCACAAGTCAACTAAAAGAATTTTAGGATACCCAGTGCTCTTACCCCAGCAATGTCTGTGATCACTTTTTCTGTGACTTCCTTTCCACCAGTTAGTCGAGTAGCACTTTGAAGAAATGTAATGGCTTTTCTTAAGTCTCCTTCTGACACTTGAACAAGATAAGCTATTCCCTAAAGAGAAAAAAGTTGTTCTTAACCTGTAATGGCCAATTAAGGATGAATTTAATAAAGAATGTCAATTCTGCAGTGGCAGGATTCATGGAGACAGCCTTGATTACATAAATTATGGTTAAATTCTGTTGCAATGAATAAGTGGTGGGTGTATATATTCTACCATTACCAGAATTGCATCATACCTAATTAATTCTTGCACATAATAATTAGTAATGACTATGCAGAGGTTTGCTGTTGAAGAATTTGTAGTCTATGTATGAAGTCTGCCTCAGCTTTGAGTTTGCAATATTGATATAATAAATTTCTAATAGCAACAGAAAGGCTCAACCTGTAATTCCTAGACATTCCAGTTGTTCATTTAACTTTGCCTGAGCAACTGGCATCAGAAATTGAAGCAATACAAAACTGACTCTTTCAGAAAGGGCCTCTTCATAGGCATTCATCAAAGGCATTACTAATTTACAGTAGCTGTAACAGTAATTACCTCATTGCTAATTTTGACGTGTTCTTTATCAGCGATGTCTAGTAACCGCTGCTGCTGAATTTTATCTGACAGAGGTTTGAAGCGGAATTTAGAACATCTAGAGGTCAGAGGTTCAATTATTCTGTAAAATATTGGAAAAAACAAGTCATTGTCTACAAAAACTCCCCCAAAGAACTTTATTAAGAACAAATCAAGAATTGATGAAGGGGAAACTAAGGGTAACCTTGAAACTTTTTTTTTGTTTTTTTTTTTTTCCTCTGTTTGGGACTATCCAAGTAAGGCTTCCTGGTATCTTTATCTTTAGGGCAATACACATACCGGCTGACATAGTTACAGATGAGACAGAATCGGGTGGTTTTAGACTCCTTCTCCATGGTACGTCTTAAAGCTGCCTGAGCAGCTGAGGTCATAGAATCTGCTTCATCCAGAATCACAATTTTAAAAGGAGGACATGGCTTTCCACTGATTCAGAGAAATACACAGGAGTTAATTCATACATCATTATCACAATCTACTTTAGAATGTTCTCAGCACTCTTAAAAGGAAACCCTGTGCCCATTAGGAGTCATTTCTCTTCTCTCCCAACTTTCCCAGCCATAGGCAGTCAGGAATCTCTACCTTCTGTTCCCACAGGTTTGCCTATTCTGGACACTTAACACAAATGGAATCATATATTGTCAACATAATATGCTGTCTTTTGTGACTGGCTTCTTTCACTCGTTGTATCTCATTATTTCAATTCCTTTTATTGCCAAATGGATGAACAAACTATCATTCGTCCATTCTTTAGTTGATGGATATTGGGTTTTTTCCATGTTCTATTATAAAAGATGCAGCTATAAACATTTGTGTACATGTGTATATATTTTCATAATCTGTCAGTATATATTGTAGGGCTGGAATTGCTGGGTCATATTTAACTTTTAGAGGAACTGCCAACTGTTTTCAAAGTGGCTGTGCCATTTTACATTACAACCAGCAATGTATAAGAGTTCTCATTTCTCCACATCCTTGGTAATACCAGTTTTTTTCCTGTCTTTTGGATTATAGTCATTCTGCTGCTGCTGCTGCTAAGTCACTTCAGTCGTGTCCGACTCTGTGTGACCCCAAAGACGGCAGCCCACCAGGCTCTGCCATCCCTGGGATTCTCCAGGCAAGAACACTGGAGTGGGTTGCCATTTCCTTCTCCAATGCATGAAAGTGAAAAGTGAAAGTGAAGTCACTCAGTTGTGTCCGACTCTTCGTGACCCCATGGACTACAGCCCACCAGGCTCCTCCGTCCATGGGATTTTCCAGGCAAGAGTACTGGGGTGGGGTGCCATTGCCTTCTCCATATAGCCATTCTAAATGGGTGTAAATGGTATTTCAGCATGGTTTTGATGTGCATTTCTTTAATGGCTCATGATGTTGATGAGATAAGTTTATTGACCATTTGTTTATCATCCTTGGGCTTCCTTGGTGGCTCAGTGGTAAAGAACCCATTGGCTAATGCAGAAGACTTGGGTTCAGTCCCTGGGTTGGGAAGATCCCCTGGAGGAGGAAATGGCAATCCACTCCAATGTTCTTACCTGGGAAACCTCATGGATAGAGGAGCCTGGTGGGCTACAGTCCATGGGGTTTCAAAAGAGTTGGACATGACTTAGCAACTCAACAACAGCAACATCTTCCTTGGAGTAATGTCTATTCACATCCTTTGCCCATTTTTAAATTGGGTTGTCTTTTTATTACTGAGTTGTAAGAATTCTTTATTTTTGATCTAAGTCCCTTATCAAGTATATGAGATATATATATATTGTCAATTCAAGATAGATATCAAAAACTGTCATTTACTTTCTACAAATTCCCAAGTGTGCTCTCATATAAAATTAAATATATGCCAGGTACCAAAAATTAACCTTTGAACTTTGCCACCTAAGGAGTATACACAGTTGACTAAACATCCCTATTGAATTATTATTAAAAAATCAGAATTTTTATTTTGAGTGTACCACCAAACCATATTTGACTAATGAATACTCCTTAGACAAAATATCAACTAAAAACTCCTGATAGCTAAATAACTTAAAATTAGTTAATAATGGAAAGGTCATTTCTAATTTTAAATAATTTAGATAAAAATATGATCTAATATGAAAAAAGTTGAAATTTTGGCAGAAATGTATTTTAAGCAAATACAAAGACATGGTATAAAAAAGGGAAGGTGAGCTTACTTACTCTGAACGGCTTCCTGACACAGTTAATTGGGCAAAATTCTTAACTTTCTCTCTAACTACTTGTATTCCACGTTCATCAGATGCATTTAACTCAAGAACTCTTAATCGAAAAAGTTCAGGCCTATGTCAAAATAAAAAAGAGAGAAATATCATAAAGCATATAAGTAAATCAGGTTTAAATCATATTTTAACATCTGTACATTTTTCAATAGTTTAAAATACACCTAGTTAACAACATGGATATAAGGCACACAGTCCTGTATTTTCTCTTTTGCAAAGTCATACAGTTAACATTCTGGCTTTTTTCTGATACATTAAAAAAAAAAGGTAGATTATACCACATGTGCTAAATTTTTAATCAATTTTCCACTTTGTACAGTTCATAAACATCTTGCCATGTCATGATAAACGCTGTAAAAACCATTTTAATAGCTATGACTTTCTAACCTAAGACTGGTAACATCCTTCTATTGTTAAACATTTAGTTTTAAATATGTTACAATTTAAAATGATGGTCCAATGTAGCATATTTTGAATTCTTTCCAAAAAGTATCTTGCTATAAGAAAAACTACTGGATCAAAATATGAAGTTTATTTATTAGTTCTTTTAAAAAATTATTAAAAGTAGCTCTTCATAGGAAAATCTGAGAATTTAAAAGAAAAAAACACCTGGCATACCCTGCTAAACCACTGTTTTACTTCCTTCTAGTTATTTTTCTATGTGTGTGTACATATATATATATGTACACACACATATATATATAGAACAGGAGTAGGAATTCAGTCTCTCTTTTTCCTAAATAGCATGATATCCTCTGCATTTTTCTATGGGCATAAACTTCTAGAAAGCTGTGAACATGTATTTTCCATTTTAAAACCACATATACTATTATATGTGGGATTTACAATTAAGTCCTTCCTACAAGTTATATCATTTGGACTAACTTACTCTAGAAGTGGCTCAGAGGTTAAAGCATCTGCCTGGAATGCTGGAGACCCGGGTTCGATCCCTGGGTCGGGAAGATCCCCTGGAGAAGGAAATGGCAACCCACTCCAGTACTCTTGCCTGGAGAATCCCATGGAGGGAGGAGCCTGGTAGGGTGTCCATGGGGTCACAAACTGAGCGACTTCACTCACTCAACAGCTTCTTTATGACTGCATCGCTAAGGATGGTTCAGACTGGATCAGAATTGTAGAATTAATCAAAAAAGCTCCTTTAAAATTTTCTTGAGAAAACAAATGTTCTGTCAAAATACTAGGTTCAGAGCAGCTTCCCCTTTTGTCTTCCTTGACATCTCAACAGAATTAATTATCCTTACGTATTTGGTGGTTTCAGAGGCATCTAATTATTTTCATGTGTAGGATTTCAAATGTACCCTTAGGCCATATGCCTGATATTAAAATCCTGGATAAATTAAAGACAGATGCTGTTATGTTGGTACATTTTGCATGGATACCAGACAGGGGTTGAAATACATCTTTTAACTTTAGATAAAGGGCTCTGGGCCCCATTACTACAACAGCTCACTAAGCCAAACACAGTCAGTCTAGGAAGAGGACTCTTAAGAAGGTGGCTCACAGAGATTTTCTGCTGTACCTGGAATCATACTGTGTCAACTATGACACTCTGCTTACACTCAGGATACTTGAGGGCATGGAGTTGGCCCAGCCACACTGGAGGCAGGCCCTGGGAAGTCCAGAGCAAGAAAGAACTCAGGAAGGGGTGGTCCACATCAGTAGCATCAAAATAGCAAATTCTATGACAGAGGCATGAACATGACCATTAAGAGTGATGAAACCATGAGCATGACTGCAGACAGGGTCCTCTAGTCTCCAAAGTGACGAGTGTTAAAGTGGTGAAAAAAACCCACAAGGCTCCTTGTAGTGTATTCAAACACTTGAACAAGTTTCAGAATGATGGTTACAAAAGGTATAGGTAAGCTAATTTACTGGAGGGGAGGAACTGAAAACAGTCCACTGGATTATTAAGAAAAATATTCAGAACAAAAATCAACCCAACAACAAACTCACAGAAAAACCAAATGCAAAGTTTTAGAGAAAGAAAAGCAGTACTAGAGATTCTTAGCGTCAAGTCTTCAAAAAGAGAGATTTCAACTTACCCGAAGAGTTCTCTAGCTGCTGCCAAGATAGTTGATGTTTTTCCAGTTCCAGGTGGCCCGTAAAACAAGAGATTAGGGAGCTGCAGAAGTTAAGATTTTATTTAAAAAAAAATTATATTCTGATACACACAGGTTAAAAATGACTGAAAATGTCTATGGAAGAGTACAGTGACTTCCTTAATAGGGCATATATGTCTGAAAACAAAGATTTCTTAATATAACTGGTATTACAGTAATAATAGTACTAAATCCTGCTTTTTCACAAACACTATCATTTTTCCCCAAGATGTCTTTCTAGTATCTTAAACTGAATCAATACTTACAATTGTTCTATATCTAATCTAATACTTAGGTGGGATTTTCAAAGCTGGAATTTAAAACCTTTTATTTCTGAACAAAATCCAGAGCTTCTGTCCGTTCCTTATCTCACACCTGAACTCATGACTGGGCAAGATTTTATATTTTATAAAGATGTCAGCTGCTTCAAAAGGGACACTGACTAAATTGGATTTGGCCAATATCAAGGAAAAAGGAATGAAAATGGCATACTGGGGTTTTCCATAAGCTAAAGTTCCAAGAACAGAAACAGTAAAAAACAAAGCATCTATTGTCACACTGTAGTCCACATCATGATTATGTACCCTGCCTGTAGGGATGCCTGCATAGATTTCATCAGTAGAAGATAGGATAAGAGTAAATAACTATTTCTTTTAAACCTTAAATCTAGCTGGCTTGGTTCCTATCAGTCAACTGATCTGTGGTACAGATTAACAAATGAACTAAATTCTAATAAGTACTGTTATGAAACTGTATACTTAAGAAAATTTTTTTTTATTTTATATTGGAATATAATTGGTAGTTTCAGAGTGATTCAGTTATATACAGGCATGTATCTTTTTTTTTCAAATTCTTTCCCCATTTAGGTTATTACAGAGTATTAAGCAGAGTTCCCTGTGCTATATAGTAAAAGTAGGTCCTTGTTGGCTCTCTATTTTAGATACAGCAGTGTGTACATATCAATCCCAAACTCCCCATCTACCCACTAACCCTTCCCCTCTCTAGTAAGGATGTATTTGTTTACTAAGTCTGTGACTCTGTTTCTGTTCTGTAATAAGTTCATTTGTATCTTTTTTTTTTAATTTCCGTACATAAGCTGTATCATATGGTATTTGTCTTTTTTTGTGAAACTACACTGTTCAGTATGTCCTTTCATGTATGGCAATCACTGCACATAGGAAGCTAAGCAGTAAGGTTTATTTGCTTCCACTCCTGCCCCGTCCTCCCTCTTCCCATCCATTCATTCCTCACTCAAATCAGAGGCCACGCTACTTGCTACTTAAAGCTATTCACCATGTTCATACTCTACTGAGAAAAGCAAAACACATCCCCAAGTCAACTTGCTTACTACAACCTACAAGGATGTCCATGATTTTCTCACCACGTCTCTCTCCTTCTAGATTCCAACTCACAATGGCCTCCAACAGCTAAGCACTTTCTGGCCTGCACATATACTTCCCCATGAGCTGAAGTCTGACTCCATCCTTCTGTTTATCAACTCCTCCCATACAACAAGTCAGATGCCTTCCCTGACCACCCAATCTAAAGAGGGTCTCTTCTGTTATTTTCCCATTGGTCTCTGTTGCACTTCATGTAATTTGCAATTATTTACTGTTATTTATTTAGCTGTTGAGTTTTAACTTAAAATACCTGTTCACCTCACTATATCAAAAGCTTGAATAGAATCTTATTTGTTCTACTCACATCTATGTTCTCAGCATCTCCTGCAGTACTCAGTATGTGCCAAGAAAATAAACCAATACATAAATATATTAAAAAACTATTACTGTTACACTGGTAACATACAGTTTAAGATACAAACTGTGAGATTCACTATTTAAAAACAAAAACAAAACCTCCCAGCCATCTTCATTTTTAAGACTTCATTTTTACTTTACTCCAGCTACTTCAGTAGTTGTAATGATTCATCCAGTCAACTACTACATACTTTAAATTCTTTAAAATACAATAAAATTATTAAGCTTTATATTATGTAATAGTCTGATAATATATACATATACAGCATTCAGGGACTGTACATGCAATATCAGTTCTAAAAATTGATTTCTGAAAAAAAGTCTCATAATTCTACTTTAATATTCTTTAGTGTAAATAAAGGAATTATTTTGCTTTACTCTTTTTTAAAAGAAAATTGTTTGTATTGGAATATAGCTGATTAACAATGTTATGACAGTTTCAGATGGACAGGTAAGGGTCTCGATCATACACATACAACTATCCATTCTCTCCCAAACTCCCCTCCCATCCAGGCTGCCATATAACAGTAAGCAGAATTCCCTGTGCTATACAGGTTTTATCCATTTTAATTTCCTTTACTCTCTAGAATTAAAAAAACTACTTCAACTGTAAGTTTCAAAAAACTTAAATCTGAAAAGAAACACAAATTATTAAACAAGTGGTTAAAGAAGAAAGTTCTTAATTCAGCCTTGTAAATTACATGCCATAAAGTCAAGAACTGGATCATAATCCCACTTCATTTTTTTAAGGAGTTGATGAATGATAGAAATTAAAAAACATCATGCCCTGCAATCTGTGTAAATATTAGCATGCAATTTAAATTGTATACCATTATAAAATTAAAAGCTAAAGGTACGTGGATCAAATTAAGACAAATACTAGTGAAGATTCAACAGTTTTATAAATATAACTTCTTTCAAAATATATACTGTTGCACTGTAATTCTAGGAAGAGAACAATGGCATCAAAACCCAAAGAATCTCTAATTCAAAACAGTCAGGTTGAGAGGAAGGAAGAAAATTTTTCGAATAAAGCGAAAACCACATCCCACTATCATCTGCAACTGCTTCCCTTCCCCCACTAAACTCTTATAACACTGCCTTATACAATTTTAAACTGCTAATTCTTCACATGGGCTTATCTTGTATCTGAATTAATCAAAAATGCAACTCACTCAAGGACATTTTATCCTATATATCACAGCAGGTGACATGATGCTATAAACAGAACACTTTTTTTGGGGTATTGTATTGAGTTCCAATCTTAAAATTAGGTGAGCAATCATACTTTCAAAGAATCTTTGACTCTTCCTCATAGTATCTATTGTTGTTCAGTTGCTAAGTCGTTTTTGACTCTTTGCAACCCTATGGACGGTGGCACGCCAAACTTTCCTGTCCTTCACTGTCTCCTGGAGTTTGCTCAAACTCATGTCCATTGAGTCAATGATGCCATCCAACCATCTGTCACTCCCTTCTCCTCCTGCCCTCAATCTTTCCAAGCATCAGGGTCTTTTCCAATGAGGCTCTTCACATCAGATGGCCAAAATGTTGGAGCGTTAGTTTCAGCATCAGTCCTTCCAAAGAATATTCAGGGTTGATTTCCTTTAGGATGGTAGCTATCATTATCTATAATTCTCTCATTTTTTGTGCTTACATGTTTATTCTCTCTCCCCACCAAAATGAAAGCTCATGAGCAAAGGGACCCAGTCTATCTTGCTTAATGATCTCCACTTGTGTACCCTATAACAATGCCACCATAGGATAGAAGAGATGATCAACAAGTATTTGTTGAACTTCTCCTCCACTGTACAAATAGTAATAAAGGGCCTACTGTGTATATACAGAATAGTATTTAAAAGGGACTGGAGGCTATAAAGGAAGGAAGAGGGTGAATGAATTCTTAAGTCTCCCAATGACTTTAGGACTCCAGACAGCATGTGCTACTCACATCAGCTCCTTCTAAAGACTTTTTAAGGACTGCAACCACTTCTTCCTGGAAAGCAACTTCATCCACGCATTTTGGGCGACTGTGGGAGGGGGGAAAAAAACTTATTAAGTATATTACAGTAGCCACAGAAGTCCTTCCTTTTGTTAAAATACCAATGATAATTCTCTCATATCAGTAATGAGAAACTTTCATAACTGGAAATGGAAACCCCATCTGCATTCACTTCAGGCAAATACATACTGAGGAATGAAATGAAGTGACTCTTTATTCTTCCAGATGCATTGTTTGCATCTATTGTACTTACAAAAATTTCCTCCTGCCCTCAATCTTTCCAAGCATCAGGGTCTTTTCCAATGAGGCTCTTCACATCAGATGGCCAAAATGTTGGAGCGTTAGTTTCAGCATCAGTCCTTCCAAAGAATATTCAGGGTTGATTTCCTTTAGGATGGTAGCTATCATTATCTATAATTCTCTCATTTTTTGTGCTTACATGTTTATTCTCTCTCCCCACCAAAATGAAAGCTCATGAGCAAAGGGACCCAGTCTATCTTGCTTAATGATCTCCACTTGTGTACCCTATAACAATGCCACCATAGGATAGAAGAGATGATCAACAAGTATTTGTTGAACTTCTCCTCCACTGTACAAATAGTAATAAAGGGCCTACTGTGTATATACAGAATAGTATTTAAAAGGGACTGGAGGCTATAAAGGAAGGAAGAGGGTGAATGAATTCTTAAGTCTCCCAATGACTTTAGGACTCCAGACAGCATGTGCTACTCACATCAGCTCCTTCTAAAGACTTTTTAAGGACTGCAACCACTTCTTCCTGGAAAGCAACTTCATCCACGCATTTTGGGCGACTGTGGGAGGGGGGAAAAAAACTTATTAAGTATATTACAGTAGCCACAGAAGTCCTTCCTTTTGTTAAAATACCAATGATAATTCTCTCATATCAGTAATGAGAAACTTTCATAACTGGAAATGGAAACCCCATCTGCATTCACTTCAGGCAAATACATACTGAGGAATGAAATGAAGTGACTCTTTATTCTTCCAGATGCATTGTTTGCATCTATTGTACTTACAAAAATTATGCCATAGGATTTTATAACATCACAAATGCCAACCGGTTCAAAATGTAAAGTGAACACTTGCCTAGTAAGTAACATGTTTTGACAACATGCACCTAAGCTGAAAAGAGAGACCTATTTAGCAACCTCAAAATAGGTAACAATTATGGTTAATACAGTTACATATGTTACTGTGTTGTTAATTGGTTAAAACCAATTTCTTTTATCACCTAAGTGCACAAAAAACGCATACCTATTCACATACCTATTCACTTGGGCACTAACAAAATAACAAGCTTAATCAATATGAAGAATAACTTCTGTTTTACATAACTAATGATGTTAAGCTAAGTTATCCAACACTAAGGTTAGGCTTTGTGCTTAGTTAACTAATCAAAAGCTCTTCTCTATACTTTTCTAAGTAATCAGGCCAACCCCAGACAGAATTTATGTCAGATGTTATCTTAGAAAACCAGTATGTATTATAAACTAGGGTTTCGTATTCAAATACCTGCAGAGTCCAGGCAGATAACAAGAGTGAAAAATGCAACTTTAAGACAAGAGACACTAGTAGGGACTATGGTGAAGTGAGGAACATATGACCTTTCCAGAATGAGTAGTATTCCATTTAAATGTTTTCAGGTCAGAACTTGAATATAGTGCTGCCTAATCTCCTGAGAAGCTGAAAATCTAGATTTTAGCCTTTGTGTAATTTATTTAATAAAAAGATTCTAGACTTTTATGTGAAATTTCCCATTTTTAAAACCATTATTTATGCCAAACAAAACTTATGAAGGCCTTACTTGGCTTGTAAGTAATCTGCAATTCTTTGGTAATAACGGAAGGTACACTAGGGGTCACAACTACTTGTTATAATATCACTTAACTGACTGAAATTTAACAGCCCCATCAGTGTTGTTTTTGCCAAAAACGTATAAACAAAAACTCAACAATTTACAGTTACCAGTAATGAAAAGAGGAACAGATTATGTGGACTTAAGCAAAAGTTCTAAGAGCTTATGGTCAGCTTATAGAAATTTTGTTTTCTTCACTGCTGTATCTCAGCCCCCAAAATCATAGACCTCAGTTACAGAGAAGGCTGTAATTCATGCAGAAAATAAGTGAATTGAGCTAGAGTATTCTAAGGTACATGTCAGTTCCAAGGTTCTATGACTTATACAATTGAGTGATTTTCTTTTAAGATGATTAAAAAAAAAAAAATGTTTATTTGGCTGTGCCAGGTCTTAGCTGCAGCATACAGGATCTTTGATTTTCGCTTTGGCATGTGAACTCTTGGTTGCGGCATGTAGGATCTAGTTCCCCCACCAGGGGTAGAACCTGGGACCTCTGCATTGGGAGCACGGAGCCTGAGCCACTGGACCACTAGGGACGTTCTAATTGGCAACACTTAAGCAAGGCAAGGATTTCCCTGGTGGCTCGGATGGTAAAGCGCCTGCCTACAATGCGGGAGACCCGGGTTAGATCCCTGGGTCTGGAAGATCTCCTAGAGAAGGAAATGGCAACCTCCTCCAGTATTCTTGCCTGGAAAATCCCATGGACGGAGAAGCCTGGTAGGCTACAGTCCACGGGGTCACANCGGATGGTAAAGCGCCTGCCTACAATGCGGGAGACCCGGGTTAGATCCCTGGGTCTGGAAGATCTCCTAGAGAAGGAAATGGCAACCTCCTCCAGTATTCTTGCCTGGAAAATCCCATGGACGGAGAAGCCTGGTAGGCTACAGTCCACGGGGTCACAAAGAGTAGGACATGACTGAGTGGCTTCACTTCACAAGCAAGGCAAATCATCCTCCTCTTAAGTTAAAAAGAAAAAGTGACTCAAAACTGGTCTGAGAGGTAATTTATTATTTCAACAAAAACGCGTGTTCTTACTATTTTTCCACCCACGGAACAGGTTTGGCTTTCTTGTTTTCTCCACTACTTCTGGCAGTGGCAGTTACTCCTCGATCCTTAGCCGGCGGTGGTTTAGTGCTGATAGATGCGCCTTTTAGAAATGCCTGCATGGTTACTTCACCCTGACCAGGTCTAAGACAGAAAGGGAAAAGCTCCATTATGAGGAAGCATAGCCTGAAAGCACACTTAACCCCGTAAAGACATTCAATAAATACTACGCGAAGGTCATCACTCCGTGACCTAGCATCCTCTGAATGCATTCTACTGAGGACTAGTGGGACATAAACAGGCCAAAGTGCTAAAGGAACTTAAAATCTACTTATAGGGAGGGAGTTATAGAAAAAAGGACTTCTAACTTTTTGTTAAGTACGATGGCATTAATGGCCAAACTGTACAGGGGTCTCAACAGTCGTCAGCCTAGCTCTAGCTCAGACCCTAGAATGGACTCAAAAATTAGGAGTAATACCAAGACCACAAATGAAAACCCTCTGCTTCTCATGGGCCTAGAGCTCCACTTAAGAGCCTATTTTACTGGCAGAGCCTGTGCTCCTCTTCAGAAGTTTTTGTGGGGAGGGAACTGGGGGAGAGGAGACACTGATGTTAAAATGTAAATAGCTGTTTTTTTTTCAATTGCATACTCATTTGAAGAAATCGAAACAACACAAAAAAGCATGAGTTTAAAAAATTCAAAATCTCACCCAGAAGATAAGTATTAACATTCAAGTAAACATTCACCCAAGCACCACAAGGCTGTTTTTAGGGATAGTTTGCCTGAAAATCCTCAGCATTAGTATCAATTTTATTTATTTTTTTGGAAGTGCAATTTTTTTTCACTGTTGTGTCCAGGGCCTGACACAGGATAGATGCTCTATAAGATTTGGTGACTGAATTACCATTTATCAGACCCAGTTTCCCCTTCTGTAAAAGAATCTAAAGGCCCATTTCATAAGGCAACTGAGTCAAAAGAACTGTGCAAACACATAGGTCTGTGCTTAGCATAGGGGTATATAATCAATGAATAAAATAAACTGTTAATATCTGCAAACTAAGGTTTTTAACGTTGTTGGATTAGTCTATCCCTGCCACAGGCTGTAATATCGCCCAAAGCAGGGCTCTGAAGGATAAGACTGAGCTACCGGTACACCACGGGGCGCGCAAGGGGTGGAAGACACCACAGGGGCATCGAGGGCGCAAGAGTGGAGAAAGGCGAAGGTAATCCTCGCAATTCCTCCGGCTGGTCACCTGTTCTCCCCGGTTCCCCGCGTGTGTTCCCCGGCAGTGCCTCGGCCTTTCAGTCGCTCGTATCGACAGCGAGGACGCCGCCGGCTCGTTCCTGAGATTTCCGGGACAGGGAAAGGGCGAGGTGGTCACGAAGTCTTAGCTCCGTCCTCCAAGCTGAGACTCTCAGGCCCAGGAAGCCCCGAGCCGCAGAGCGGGGACACTTAACAGCTGCCGCCTTCAGCAAGCAGCCCGAGTTCCCGCCACCGACGGGCGGCGAAGGGCAGGGCGGGAATACGCCGCGCGTCGCGTCACTTCCGGTCCGGCGCGCGCGCCCAGCCTTAAGGGCGCCGGGTCCTCTTAGTCTGCAGTGTTCAAACTGATGAGACGCGCAGATTTTCGGGTGCGCTGTGGGTGGGATGGGAATGAACGCGGTGGTGTAACTAAAGCTCCACCCTGCTCTCGCGCACCCCTCCGACTCGAGGCTGCAGGCCTTCTGGAGGAGACGCTGGGCCGCGAACCCGCGTGCTCAGCGGCTGGGGACAGGGCGGGCTCCGAGAGCCGACCCGCCAGGGTGGTTGGGGAGGTGAGTACGGGGCCTCGAATCCCGCAGGTCCACTCTCTTTGTGGGGACGAGCCTGCGGACCCTGTACCGCACTGTTAATTCTTTGGCAGTCATGGGGCGTGTCACTGACACCTGCGGCGACACAATTCGGCCTGCAACCTGTTTTACCCTAAAGGACGAGAATAGGGGAGGATGGAGTCTCTCCTTCGCCAGAAGAGGGCGCCCTGGAGATCCCTGTCCTCTCCCTTCGGCTTGGTCCTCGCGAGGCTCACTGTGAGCGGGGACTGAAGAAGATGCTTTTCCTTGCCCTTTTGGGTGCATGTGGCTTATTGTCTCTATTAGTGTCTGCCCGTTGGTGAGCGGGAGGACATTGCCGTTTAGCTTTGGTCAGCTAATTCTGGAGTCCTGCCCAGAAATCTGGTGGTGCGCCACCAGGGTACAGGCAATGTGTCCTCTCGGCAAGTGTTTGAGGCCACCTTTTTTATCTTTGCCCATTGGTTGTTTTAGCTTTGAATTTTTTCTAAATGTTACTGAAATTTAACCCGTTTGAAATACTACTTTAGTTTCAGGCCTTTTTCTAATTATTCTAACCCGCAGGATTGATCTGGGTCTTCTCCAGATGAATATTTTCTTTGGCATAAACTCATCATGCGTTTTTAACTTTACCTGTTTATTCATTTGTCTTTCAACAAATGCTTATGGCGTGTCCTTAGGCTGCGGGGTGCTGGGGATGCGTCANTAGTTTGAAGCAAGCTCTGATTCCAGGGAGAACTTTCCAGTCTAACCTCTTATTCCTAATTGATTAGAAAAAGTCCCATGAAATAAAGGCAGGAAGCGCACATTGCTGATGCCACATCCTGATCCTTCCCCAATCTCTTGCAACATCAAAAACTCCTTTATGTGTGTGATTTGCTTTTCACCAGCCAATAAATACTACCACCCTATTCCCTGTCTTCCTTCAGATGATTGCAGTATAGTTGCTGTGTTCATTACTTGTGTTAACTTCTAGCATATATTTCCATTTTATAGTGCCAGGCTATAAGGCCCCAGTTCTGATCTGTTTTTGTTGTTGTTGATTACATTTTAGTGTCTTTAAATGTGGCTTCTTTATTGCCCCTGCAAGGCCTTTCAGTCTGAAATCTCATCATTCATTTTCTAACACCTCTCTTATGCTTATAGCCTGATGCCTCGTTCTTCTGTCATGTCCCTTCTTAAACTGATTTGGCCAATGAGATGTATTTGTCTTAGTTAACAGGCACATTTGCCTTATTCTGTAGACAGGTAAAAACAATATAGAAAACTTCTGCCTCTTCTTAGTTATAAGGAACTAGGGCTGCCCTTGACTCTATGTAATTTTTTTTAAAATATGGAGCACTTAATGAATTTGCATGTCATCCTTGTACAGGGACCATGCTAATTGTCTCTGTATCATTCCAATTTTAGTATACGTGCTGCCAAAACAAGCACAATCCTATTTATTTTTCATGTATTTATTTTTTTAATCAAAGTATAGTTGATCTACAACATTTTGTTAGTTTCAGGTGAATGGCAAACTAATTCATACACACACACACACATACATGCATCAGTTCAGTTCAGTTCAGTTCAGTCGCTCAGTCGTGTCCGACTCTTTGCGACCCCATGAATCGCAGCACGCCAGGCCTCCCTGTCCATCACCATCTCCCGGAGTTCACTCAGACTCACGTCCATCGAGTCCGTGATGCCATCCAGCCATCTCATCCTCTGTCGTCCCTTCTCCTCCTGCCCCCAATCCCTCCCAGCATCAGAGTCTTTCCCAATGAGTCAACTCTTCGCATGAGGTGGCCAAAGTACTGGAGTTTCAGCTTTAGCATCANGAGTCCGTGATGCCATCCAGCCATCTCATCCTCTGTCGTCCCTTCTCCTCCTGCCCCCAATCCCTCCCAGCATCAGAGTCTTTCCCAATGAGTCAACTCTTCGCATGAGGTGGCCAAAGTACTGGAGTTTCAGCTTTAGCATCAGTCCTTCCAAAGAAATCCCAGGGTTGACCTCCTTCAGAATGGACTGGTTGGATCTCCTTGCAGTCCAAGGGACTCTCAAGAGTCTTCTCCAACACCACAGCTCAAAAGCATCGATTCTTCGGTGCTCAGCTTTCTTCACAGTCCAACTCTCACATCCATACATGCCTGCATACTCTTTTTCAGATATTTTTCCATTATGGTTTATTTTTGTTGTTCAGTCGCTGGTCCTGTCCCATACTCTTGCAACTATATGGACTGCAGCACGCCAGACTCCTCTGTCCTTTACTGTCTCTCAGATTTTGCTCAAATTCATATCTGTTGAGTCAGTGATGCTGTGGTTTATTACAAGATACTCTTTTCTTCCTCTGGATCCTGAATGATACCATTATGTGGCTGCACTGAGCGGGGTGTCTACCACCTGCAAATTACTGATCATTGTTTTCTATTGATAGGGAAAACTTTGCATGGAAACAATTCCTAAGACGCTTGTTCTGTCTTCTATATAGACAGCATCCTCTTATGGCCATCCCATCCCATATATGCATGTTTCTTAGTGTGTGAGTTACTCAGTTTTGTCCAACTCTTTGCGACCCCATGGACTATTGCCGGTTAGGCTCCTCTGTCCATGGAATTTTCCAAGCAAGAATACTAGAGTGAGTTGCCATTTCCTTTTCCAGGGATCTTCCCCACCCAAGGCCAGGGATCAAACCTGGATCATCTGCACTGCAGGCAGATTCTTTACCGGCTGAGCCACCAGGGAGGCCCATGAACATTTCATATTGTCTGATAAATATGTTATTTCTGAGACTTAGCCTCTATCTTAATAAGTGGGACAGATTTTATGGGGTTTTTCTCCCTACCCTAGGCAGGTCAGTAGTCACTCCCTTAAATTTATGTGTTGGTTGATAACTCTTTGGCAAACTTAAAGTTCTCGTCTCTAAGCTACTCATGGTCACCAAAAGACACTGATCCCTTTCTTTGAAAGAGAATCCAAAGCAGCCTCTTTAGATTCCTCTCCAGACAGTGTCTGTGTCAAAGGGAGGAATGCAAAGGTCATTTGAACCCTGTCCCTTCACCCTTTATCCCTGCCATGAGACCTAGAAAGACCTGAATGAAATCCTAGAATCTCGGGGTTGGAAGGGTCATCAGAAGCTATTTACCTTCACCCCTCATTCTGTTTGAATCCCTTCACCAGTCTGTCTACCAAATGGCTGTCCAAACTCTCATGGACCACCTCCAGAGATGGATCTCACTGCCTAGGGGCAGCCTACGCAATTGTCAGATTGCAGTAATTAAAGAAAGTTCACATCATTTTCCCCTTAGAAGAATGAAAGGCTGTGAGACAGAAGTACTAAAATGGCATGGCTATGAAGCAAGAAGAGTCTGAGAAGAGAAAGAGACGGGAAGTAACAAGAGTGGTAGGCGTGGTGCAGGAGGGTGGAGCAGTGGCAGATAAGTAGGTCAGTGGAGCTGGCGGGTAGGGGGACTGGGCAATGAAGGAGCCTGAGCTGGGAGGCTGGAAGTGTGCCGAGGGTAAACAGGAAGGCCATGGATGTGTTGATGGAAGATTAAGGAGATACTCGGAACCTCTTCTAAAACAAATGGAATCCAGGTTAGAGGTTTAAATCAAAGAGCAGAAGNTGGAGGGGCGGGGTGGGGGTGGGGCCACACCTGAACGTGGAGTGTGATCACCGACCCAGGGGTGTATACGTCTGCCCCACCAACATACACAGTTTGAGATCATCTATATTCTCTTTTGGTGCCCATAGGGAAGAATAGAGAATGGTGGACCCACTGGTATTGCTTAGTTCGGTATTAACAGAGTCGTCACAACTTGGATGGGCCTAGAATCAAGGCCTGCAGGGAACATAGCAGGTGGGCTGAGAGGGGGGAGAGGGTGCCAGGACCAGGTGAGCCAGGACTGCAAAATGTCTTTGGAATGTGTGAGGGCAAGGAAAGCTGAAACACATACTTTCATATGTGTTTAAGTCAAGTACACGGGTATAATGTTTTATGTGCATGGTGGCCTTATCCCTTTAATATTTGCTTACCCAAGTGTGTGTGTGTAAAATAAAACAGGCTTCAATCTGAGTGCTGATTTTTTTTCTTTTAGTCTGAAATCAGTTTCTACATGAAACAATGCAAAAAAAATCTCTGGCTTGAGTAAATTTTATTTTTATCTTTAAAAGAAGTATATTTTGAAAGTTCACGCTGATGATTGATTATCTTAGCTCACTGGAAGGTACTTTTGATTTTTATGAGAACAGTACCAATCCCCTCTCAGTGATTATTAGTAACTCTGATTTCTCTTGGTTCTAGACTGGTCTGAAAAGGAAATACACACTTCAGAGATTTATTGGTCTAAATGTATAGGTGTAAACTCTGGTACACGCAGCAAAACTCAGTAACCAATGCTAGTCCCGAGAGCCCTCCTTGCCTGAAATCTAAGCCTAGCTCTGCTCTTTCGAACAAGTTTCCTAATCTCAATGTGTCTTAAATTCTTAATCTTAAAAAAATTTTTTTAAGTAATTAATTTTTTAAATCGAGGGATAATTACTTACAGAATTGTGTTGGTTTCTGCCAGACATCAACATGAATCAGCCAGAGGCGTACATATGTCCCTTCCTCTTGATCTTCCCTCCCATCTGGGTTATTACAGAGCCCAGTTTGTGTTCCCGATTTCACAAATGGAGGCTACACCTTGTAGTCTCCCTGCGAGGGTTCAGTGAGATGGAGCTCCTAGCACAGCACCTGGCTCAGGGGCTTACATTCGTATTAGCGCAATGGTACTATCCAGTACTTCAAAGGCAGGGGAGAAAGTTCTGGGGCTTCTCTAATGCAGCTCTAGCCGCCGCCCCGCACCCACCCATAGGGTGGTGTCATCTGCATATCTGAGGTTATTGATATTTATCCTGGCAATCTTGATTCCAGCTTGTGCTCCTTCTGGACAGTATAAAAAACACACAGGTTACCTATCTGGTCACTGGTTTACATTGTCAAAACCATCAGAATGTACACGTAATGTTAATACATTTTTATTTTATGTAAATTATACCTAAATAAAGTTGATAAAGATCTGATATTGACTCCCAAATACCTCACCACCAACCAGTCAGAATAATGTCCACAAGCTGATCATGCCCTACACCTTGAATACTGGAAGACTCCTCACTGACCGCCTTCATGGCAGGACACATAGTCTTGATTAGTCCACTGTGGCCCCTTTTGCCTTTATGCACTAGTGCACAGACACTGGATTTTGGCAACATGAGTAGTGATTTCCTCAGTCCTTGCTCAAAGCCATTTATTCATGCAACTATAAGGGAAAGGACATGAAAACCTTTTAAGGACTATTGGATACAAGGTGTGAGTTGAGGTACTCAATCTAGGGAACCAAAGCATCCTGATATAACTCCTTTGTTGAAACGGATGGATAGGTGTCAGGTAATAAATGGAGTTTGGACCCAGCTCTGGCTCCTGGTAGGTCACTGGCTCCACGAACACACCTGCTGGTCCTTTCTCTGGTTCTGAAAAGACTAACTGGAGCAGCCATACTTAGGTGCTGGCAATAACCACTCTGGTTCCTTGTCCTGTGTGGGAAGGGCTAGTAGAGAAAGCCAACTAGACTGAACCACCTTACACTCCCCAGCCAGGATGGTAAGTCAGAAACAATACTGTATGACACATATGGCAAATAACAGTGCTCCCCCAAACTGGAATAAGCAGGAATAGTGGTCTTTATCACATGCCTTTTCCATCCATCAGTACGGTCCCTATTAAAACTAGATTTATCTTGGAGGATAGCAGTGGGTTACCATAGACTCAACCAAGCAGTAGCCTCCCAATTACAGATGTGAGCTATCTTTGCTAGATCAAATTAAAATGGCCTTAGACAGAGAGCGTACAGCCATCAATCTGATAAGCGTATTGGTTTCCATCCTTATCAGAGGACCAAAGCAGCTCACATCCACATAGGCCAGGACACAGTATACACTCACGGTGTTGCCCCGGAGCTATGCTAAATCTGCCCTTCGCCATTGTTGTGTCCCGCTTCTGCAACCCCATGGCCCTTTGCCATAATATAGTCTTTCATTTATTTATCTTTGGCTCTGCTAGGTCTGTGTTGCTGTGTGGGCTTTTCTCTAGTTGTGGAGAGCGGAGGCTACTCTAGGTGCAGTTGCAGCCTTCCCACTGAAGTGACTGCTCTTGTCTGGAGCACGGGCCCTAGGGTGCCTGGGCTTTAGTAGCTGTGGTTCCTGGGCTCTAGCGCACAGGCTCAGGAGGCGTGGCGCATGCGCTCAGTTACTCCTCAGCATGTGGGCTCTTCCTGGACCAGGGATGGAACCTGTGAGTCTTGCACTGACAGGTGCATTCTTTACCACGGAGCTGCCAGTTAAGCCCCCATAATATAGTTTTAAGAACGGGGGCCATTTGGACATTCTGCAGAAGATCACATCACCTATTATATTAAATGATCAAATGAGTAAGAAGTGGCAAATACATGGAAGACTAAGACAGATGCATTCCAGAGGGCAGAATAAAGGCTAGATGAAGATCCAGGGGGCCACCACATCAGTGAAGTTTTTAGAAATCCAGTGGCTTGGGGCATGCCCTCCCATCTCCACTGCGTTAGGACAAATTATTATCTGACATCTCCCACAACTAGGAAGAAAGCACGATGCGTGGCAGGCCTTTTGGATCCTGGAGGCAGCACATTCCATATTTAGAAATACTGCTCTCGTTTATTTCCTTAGTGACAAGGAACACTTAGAGCAGGCACGGGTTGTGTAGCAGATCGAGGCTCAGGTACAGGCATCCCTTGCTTGTGGGCAGTGCAGCCAGTGGGCTCCACATAGACACTATGGGACTAGAGTTGTCTGTGGTGAGAAAAGATGCCATGTGGAGGAGAGCAGGATTGCAGCACAAGCCCCTGGGGCTTGGCCGTATGCAAATCTATGCCATCTGCATCAGAGAAGCATTTGGAAAAGAGACCCTCCAGTGCTAATGGGCCCTGGCAGAGATTACATACGTAAAGTGACTGAGTATCCAGATTTGCCACCAGGAGCTGGGTTCTGTCACATTTACCAAGCCTTAAGGCTGGGAGGGGTCAGCAGCATTCCATCATCAGGTGGAGGTGGCAGGTCTGGGAACAGCCATGAATCAGGAACATAAGCAAGCTGCATGAACAGCTTGCCCCATGTTCCTCTGTCAACTATACTTTGTACCAGTGCCTCTGTCTCAGCTCATATGAATGTGGGTTAGCTTTCTATTGTTGCCTAACTACAGTATAAACTTAGCAGCCTACATTAGTAGATACTAATTATTTCATAGTTTCTGTGGGTCAGAGCTTGAGCATGACTTAGCTGGGCCCTCTTCTTCAGGTTCTCACAAAACTGTGATTGAGACATGGACGGGCTGTTGTATTATCTGAGGATCAACTACGGGGTGATTCAGTCCCAGCTGCATGTACTTATTTGTCAGAATCCAGTTCCTTGCCCACTGCCACATGGAGGGGCTTGGTTTCTGATTGGCCATTGGAGAGACCCCGCCTTTAGGTCCTTGTCACCTGTTCCTTCCATGTGCCAGCTCATAACATAGTCACTTGCTCCTTCAAAGCAAATGAGTCGTGAGGAATGCCTTGCAAGATAGGCCTTACCATCTTTTTTTTTTTTAAGATTTGTTTATTGATGGCTCCACTGGGTCTTCGTTGCTGCATGCGGGCGTTCTCTCACTGCAGTGAGCAGGGGCTGCACTCGTGCTGTGGGGCGTGGGCTTCTCGTTGCAGTGGTTTCTCTTGTGGAACATGGGCGCTGGGCACGTGGGCTTCGGTAGTTGTGGTGCACCGACTCTCTTGTCACTTGGCATGTGGAATCTTCTCAGACCAAGGACCAAACCTGTGTCCCCTGCACTGGCAGGCAGATTTATGACCAGTGAGCCACCAGGGAAGCCCGGGGGCCTTACCATCTTATGTCATGTGTTATGTACAGATTCTTATGTACATCCCATTGCCTTTGCTTTATTCCACTGATGAGAAGCAAGTTGCAGAACTTTCCCACACTGAAGAGGAGATTACCTGAGAGAGTGAACACCAGGATGCAGGGGTCATGGGGGCCACTCTACAACCTGCCCGCCTCAGACTGCATGGAGGATTCCAATGACAAGCTGACAGAGGAGGATAAAGGCTAAGCTTGGTTCATGGACAGGTCTCCTGGTATGTGAGTACAGACAAAAATGGACCACAGCTGCTCTGCAGCCTCACTCTGGGTGGCTCCTAGAGACTGCAGGAAGGAGTATCCCCCTCTGATGACAGCAACAGGCAGTGTATATGGTCATCCACTTTGTGAAGAAAGGGAAGAGGCTGGGCATGCCCAGAGACTCATGGGTAGTGGTCACACTTGGCTGGTTGGCCGGAGACTTGAAAGGAGAAAGACAGGGGAATGGGGGATGAAGGTGTCTGGGGCAGGGTTGTGTGGCATGTGGATCAAAGCAGTGGGCATGGAGTGTGAACATCTCTGTAACATCTGTCAACACCAGTAGTGAGCATCTCCCCTGGGAGAGGTTCAGTTCAGTTCAGTTGTTCAGTTGTATCCAACTCTTTGCGACCCCATGGACTGCAGCATGCCAGGCTTCCCTGTCCATCACCAATTCCCAGAGCTCGTTTAAACTCACACCCATCCAGTCGGTGATGCCATCCAACCATTTCATCCTCTGTCATCCCCTTCTCCCACCTTCAATCTTTCCCAGCATCAGGGTCTTTTCCAATGAGTCAGTTCTTCACATCAAATGGCCAAAGTATTGGAGTTTCAGCTTCAGCATCAGTCCTTGCAATGAATATTCAGGACTGATTTCCTTTAGGACTGACTGGTTTGACCTCCTTGCAGCCCCTGGAAAGGTACTATCACCCAAACAGAATGACTCTTCCAGGTGTGCCCAGCCAGCCCCTGCCCTTGGCCATCCTAGTGCTGGACAGTAATTTCGTGAACAGAGGCTGTGGTGCCAGAGATGGAGGCTACGCGTGAGTCCAATAGCATGGGCCATTTTACCTTCTGCGCTGTTCAAAGTCCAACCTGCTGTTTACAGAAACAGTGAGCACTCCTCTCCCCTCAGGCACCATCTCTCAAGGAGACCTACCACCCTTTTCCTCATAAAGACAGAAAATATCACAGAAACAAATTCCTACTCTCTAGATTATCCTGAATATCTTTTATCCCCAGAGTAATGTTTCTCAGGACCTTCAGAATCCCTTGGGCTTGTCACTAGTGAAGATTTCCCAACCAACCAACCTACTGAATCTCTAGATTTGGTGTCTGGGAATCTGTATTTGTGGCACGTGGAGGCCTTAGTCAGTGTCCTTAACGCAATTCAGTATCCTAATTAAAATTTTCCCAGAAAACAGTTGTTAAGAGATGGGGAAAGAAAATATAAACTTAGGAGGGTCAAATTGAAAAATCACTTCACCATCTTAGGACAAACCCATTTTTCAGTTGCCAATTCAGAAACATGGTCCCTGTGAGCCTGGAACTGTGCTCCAGGTTGCGATGGGAGTGAAGAACATGAAGTTCAGATAAGAAGGAAGAAGCAGCTCCAGAGGAGTGGTCCTGGCCCCTTCCTTCTTCAGACAGGCAAACAGAGGGTCAGCTTCTTCACACAAGTTTCCAGCAGCAGAACCAGGTCCCCTGAGCCTGGCTCACCAAGAAGTTCTGATGAAATGTTACTGCAAGGGATGCCAACAGCAAGGGTTCTAGGAATCCAGAGAGGCCTCCATGCCCCGTGGCTGAGTGAGCAGGGGCAGGGCCTTGGGCTGGTCCCCGAGGGGAGATGAGACTCCAGGCAGAACGCAGATTCCGGGGCATCAGGCATCAGGGGCGGGGGATTCCAAAGGTGGTCAGGTCAGGAACATCAGGACCTCAGCCCTGTCCAGCGCTTTACACAGCACTGCATCTGTGGCGTTATCACCCCAGTGCATTCCTCCACTACCCTGCCCCCTCCATTTAACTGCAGGGAACTGCTGGGCATGAACCTCCATGCTCTGGGTGAGGCATCCGGGACCCCGGCGACAAGGCAACAGGAAGGGCACTGGGAGCCACTGAGGAATGGGAGACAGGGCCTCTGGAGAGAGCCAGGCAGAAGGGGCCCTGTACCCAGAGGGAGTTACAGTCAGAGAGGCTGTGGGCTGGAAAGAGAAGAGCGTGACCCTTGCGTGGGACACAGCAGCACAGGTCAAGGAGGGCAGCAGGCACCGTGGTTTGGGACAACTTCTACATATACTTCCCGTGTGGCCTGACCCCCTGTGACCGGGAGGCCTGGGGACACCCCCACCAGGCTCACTGGGGAGGGGCTCTGGCTGCAGGCGGCTTTGCAGGGGCAGCATGGTACCTGGTATAAGGTCTCTCCCTGTCCTGGCAGGGATCTGAGCCTAAGGCAGGAAATCCAAGCCACAGGCCCATCGCAGCACCTGGACAGCTTCTGCCCATCACATGGGTAACGAAGGTGGACCCAGGAACCTTTGAAAATTACTGAGCTGCCTCCAAGGGAGCACATTCATTGATGACCTGGAGCCAGGCTTGAGAGGTTCTTGGGTAGAGTGGAAGGAAATGAGGTTGACGGAGAGGGAGGTAAGCCTCCAGTAGCAGGCTGAGGAGTTCGGCTTTAACACAGGTGCAGACAGTGGGTGGGGAGAGGGG
>SJYX01008664.1:154497-180011 GCA_006410675.1 Oreotragus oreotragus | reverse complement strand
AAGAGACAGATAATACATATAGTATATATAGTATAATCTATTATTCATTATAGTATAATATATAAGTACATATTACATAGCATAATATAATAGTATATGTAGTATAGTACCCTATGGTATTATATATACAATGTATATTGTACCATAGCACTCATAGTATATAATGTGTATTTTTAGATTATGTTATTTATAATATCATCCTACATGGTCTTATTATACTCTTCTTTTTGCAGATAAAGAAACTGAGAATTGAAAGGTAAAGAGACTTGTCCAGGGTCACACAGTTAGAGACAGAGCTGGAGTCTGGACCCAGAAAGTTAGACTCTAGAGCTTCATCACAGCCCTGTGCTGCCTTCCATTGTTTTGATAAAAGAAACACAGTGCCTCCCGGTTGCGCTGTGGGAAATGTTGCAGGCTGGTGTCCTTCCATCTCAAATTCAGTTTCTTCAACCTACTTCCCAGCACCCTAGGGTGTCCTTTGGTCTGATCTTTGTTTAAAGCCGTCTTTCCTTCCTATTAAAATGTGCACAGTTAAGGCTTTATACCCTCAAGGTCTTCAACACCCTTGAGCATCAGTGGCTCTAATAGCTCTAAGAGATCATTTTCTTCCATTTTCAAGACCCCCAAATCCAAAGGCTTGACAGTGTGGAAATTTTAGACTCCAAAGGGACTTGTGGTAGGTGGGAGGAGACAAGGAAGCTTTCTGGGATTCTTAAGTTGCTTTGAGATGGGAAACTTACCTACAGGCCTGGAACACTTCTAACAGAGCCAAGATTTCCCTAGCACTTAGCTCATATTAATTTTGGGGGAGAGAGAGAGCACACATGAGATTGAGAGGAAAGAGAGCAAGAACCCTCAAGATTGATGCTGTAGGTCATCATGCATAGATATGCACTTACATAAAGGCATTCCATGCTGTGCAGAGGGCAAAGCTGCTGCCGAGAATCTGCTTCAATTACGATGGAACGTTTCAATTCCATCATCTGCCACATTCTGTAACCAGAGGTCTTTCAGCACAAGACAAGCTCGTGGGAAAGGGATCTGCGTGAGGGCTTAATGCCATGCCCTGTTCTATGTGTATCTGTGTTTGTAGAAAAATTCAGTACTTAATTGTATGCTTGGCCTGCTCACCACTAATTTCTAAAAGAGACATTCCAAAGCCTTGGTTAGGTTCACTCATATCTCATAAAAGCCATAACTTGACTGCGGACACCCCAGAACTAATCCTGTGTGGAGACAGGGGCAGCAGTTACCTGGGAGAGTTGACGTTTTGGAAGACCCATTGTGCAGAGAATTATCGGTCACCTCTCCAACATCCATTCCCCTTCCTCCTTCCTAACTGCATCCTGAATTTCCGAGCGTGTGGTTTGAAGACTGGTTGAAGGGAGTTTCCCAGTTCTTTTTTGGTTGAAGGCAATTGGCCTGATTCCTTCTACAGTGAATTGGTTCAGGAGTGGGAATGCGGTGTGAGTGGCTTCAATAAGAGGAACCCCAGGAATTCTTTGAAGGCTGTGGAGAAACTCTCTTTCCCTTGAGATACGAATGAGGAATATGAGCCCTATTAGCTCTCTTGTGACCATGAGAGTCGAGTCGGCTTTAGGATGAAGAGGATGCTAAGAAAGGTCCACAGAAAGTTGGGAAGGAAATGGATGCTGAGCAGCATTGTTCAGTCACTTGATCAGACCATACCTGAAGCCTGTTCTACCTCCAAGAACTTCAGTTCCCTATAAAGCTTGAGCCTGAGTAGGGGTTTCTGTTACTTGAAGTGAAAATAACCTGTACTGTTACAGCCACCCAGCCAGAGTGTTGTCCTTTCCTGGTCTGCTCTGTGACTGGAAACAGCTGCTAATAAAATCATGCTTCCCAAATCGCTTCAGGAAGCATTCCTCTGGAATTCCCACGTGGAATTCTCATCCCAGGAGCAGTTCCTAATCTTGTGGAGGAGACAGATGTGTCACGCTACAACAGATTGGCACAGTCAGCCCTGAGATGTAGCTTGGACATGTGCACACAGAGTGACGGGGACCCCAGAGCTTGACTGCAGTTTCATGCTGCTGACCATCGTTTCAATAAGAGAAGCAAAGTGCCTCCTAATTGGGATATAGGCTCTGCCCAGAGGATTGTGGGGAGGTTTTAACAAACAATATTTATGAGACTGTCATTACCCACCAAGCACTATTCTAGGTAGTGGAGATAGTGCAGTCAGTCTCAGTCGGCTTGGCTGAGATAACAAATACTGTCAACTGGGTAGCTTATACAACAAGCATTGTTTCTGACAGTTCTGGAGATTGGAGAGTCCAAGATCAAGGTGCTGGTTCATTTCGCCCCTGGTGAGGGTTCTTTGGCAGATGGCTTCCTCCTCCTGTGTCCTCATATTGTGGAGAGAAAGAGCAAGCTCTGTGGTTTCTTCTTATAAGGACACTAATCCCTTTATGGGGACCCCACCCTAAGATCTCATGTAAACCAGTTACCATCTCCAAATATCATCACAGTGAGGGTTGGGGCTTCAACATATGAATCTGGGGGCAGGACTAGGGTGGGGAGACAGATGCTCAGTTCATAGCATGCATTAAGCAAAACAGAGCCCCTACCCTCCTGGGCCTTACATTCTGGTAAAGGAGGCAGACACTGAACAAACTAGCAATCTACAGTGAATCATGGTAGAGAATGGAAATAAAGTGAAGAAAATAAAGCCAGGTAGGTAAAGAGTAGCAGGAGCAGGAGAGAAGACCTGGGAGGAAGTGAGAGGGTGGAGCGTGGAGCCAGGAGCAAGGAGGGTGCTCCAGGCAGAGAGAATAGCAAGGACAAAGGCCCCGAGCTGGGACAAGGCCAGAAGGCTAGAGCAGAGGGAGTGGGGCCAGAGGGCTGGAGATGAGGTCAGAGGGTTAGTGGGACCACATTCTAGGTCTTCTAGGCAGTGGTAAGGACCTGATTTCACTATGATGAGATGGAGGGCCCTTTGAGGGTCTGAAGCACAACATAATTAGATTGCCAGGAGAAATATCTGGAACCTCAGATATGCAGATGACACCACCCTAATGGCAGGAAATGAAGAGGAACTAAAGAACCTCTTGTTGAAGGCGAAAGAGGAGAGTGAAAAAGCTGGCTTAAAACAACATTATAAAAACTAAGATCATGTCATCCCATCCCATCACTTCATGGCAAATAGATGGGGGAAAAAACAGAAACAGTGGCAGATTTTATTTTCCTGGGCTCGAAAATCACTGTGAGCAGGCATTGCAGCCATGAAGTTAAAAGATACTCCTCGGAAGGAAAGGTATGACAAACCTACACAGCATATTAGAAAGCAGAGACATCACTTTGCTGACAGAGGTCCATATAGTTAAAGCTATGGTTTTTCAAGTAGTCATGTCCGAAAGTGAGAGTCGGACCACGAAGAAAGCTGAGCATTGAAGAACTGATGCTTTTGAATTGTGGTGCTGGAGAAGGCTACTGAGAGTCCCTTGGACAGCACCGAGATCAAACCAGTCAATCCTAAAGGCTATCAGCTCTAAATATTCATTGAAAGGACTGATGCTGAAGCTCCAATACTTTGGCCCCCTCATGTGAAGAGCTGACTCATTGGAAAAGACCCTGATGCTGGGAAAGATCGAAGGCAGGAAGAGAAAGAGGTGACAGAGGCTGAGGTGATTGGATGGCATCACTGACTCAATGGATATGAGCATGAGCGAGCTCCAGCAGGCAGTGAAGGACAGGGAAGCCTGGCATGCTGCAGTCCATGCCGTTGCAGAGTCAGACACAGCTTAGGGACAGAACAATAACATGATTTGATATATAATTTTAAAGACACTGACTGCTTGCTGTATGGATAACCAACTCTAGATATGTCTATATCCTCACACCTAAAACCCGTGAATGTGACCTCACTGAGAAAAAGGGTCTTTGCAGGTGAGGATCTTGAGATGTGACCATTCTAGATTATTTGGGTGGGACCTATTTCAATCCAACACAAATGTCCTGTAAGAGAAAGAAGAGAAAACATAGACACAGAGGAAAAGGCCATGTGCCAACAAAGGCAGGAGTTAGAGTGCTGCAGCCACAAGCCAAGGGATGCTTGAAGCCATGGGAAGCCAAACAAAGCAAGGAAGGAGTCTCTCCTGGAGCTCCTGGGAGGGGTCAAGGAAGCATGACCTTGCTGAGACCTCGATTTTGCACTTCTGGCTTCCAGAGTTGGGAGATAATAAATGCTTGTGGTTTAATGCCACCAAGTTTGAGGAAATTTGCTACAGCTTTCACAGGAAATCAATCTGAGAGGTGAGAGCAGAGCAGGGCATCTGGAAGAAGGCTATTGCAGTAATTCAGGTGAAGCACGATGCTGCCTTGGCTTCTGATGGGAGCGGCGAAGGGCTGGAGGTTGTCCTATTGTGAAGGTAGACTGGTTGTGGTTTAAGTAACTGGAGGATGAAAGGGACATCTTCTGAAGGGGTGACTGGGAGAATCAGGTTAATGTGTGCAGGAAGACCAGGAGCTGAAGATGCCTATTTGATGTCACTCAGGTGGTAGTATCAAGTAGTTAGATATATGAGCTCGTTACCTGCAGTGGAAATAGGAATCCGAGAGTCTTAGACATATGGAAAAAAAATGAAATGAAAACATTAGTTGCTCAGTATTTCAGCTCTTTGCAGCCTCATGAGCTGTGCCCAGCCAGGGGCCTCTGTCCATGGAATCAGATATGCAGATGGGATCAGACATGGGTCTCCTGCACCGCAGGCAGATTCTTCACTGTCTGAGCCAGCGGGGGAGCCCTTATTGGTGGTGCTTAAAGCCCAGAGCCTGGATGCTTGCTTCAGGGAGTGAGAGCAGACATGGGAGAGGAGCTCTTGGACGGGCCGTGTTGCCAGGGAGGCTGGGTGGGGGTGGCGTGGGTTGTGGGAAGGAGCTGCTGCAGAGGTGGGAGCGAAGCCTGGGTGAGCACGGTGTCCCGGAAGCCGAGTGAAGAAAGTGCGTGTCCATTAAGACAAACCGGGTATAATTTAATCGTTCCGTAATCAAGAGAAAAACTGTATTCCTCAGGAATTGTGGTTTACACCACCTCCTCCTCCCATCCCTGAGAACCTGAAGAAATGAATCATGTCTGCCGTGTCAGCCATCCAGCTGTGATGTATTACACAGGTCGGGGCTACAGACCGTCCAGGGTCGACATGGACTCAGAGATGAGGCGCACACGTGGAGTGTTTCTATGATGACAGAGATAGGGACTTCCTTGGTGGTCCAGAGGCTAAGACTCCAGGCTTCCGAGTCAGGGGGCCTGAGTTCAACCCCTGATCAGGCAACTAGATCCCACATGCCGCAACTGAGTTCACACACCGCAACTAAAAGATCCAGAGAGCCACAGCAAAGCGGAAAGATTCCGAGTGCCGGAACTGAGGCCCAGTTTATCAAATAGATAAATTAATATTTTTAAAAGACGACTGAAATAAGAATGACAACTCTTTGAAGAATGGGTTTTGACTATTCGTTCATATAATCCAGTTACTGAGCAAGCATTTTTGGAAGTGTTTGCTTCTTTTTGGATCATTCTGTAATTTAAGAGAAGGGCATGTCATCTGTGTCAGTACTGCTGGAGGTCAAAGCAATGAGGGCTGGGTATTGACCACTGGATTGAGCACCATGGGCATCTCTGGGGGGTTTGGAAGGGTCCATTTCCCAGTGGGTGGGTGAGGCTGAGAGCTTGACTTGAGTGGAAAGAAAGAATGAATGAAAGAATGAAAGGAGAGAAACTTAAGAAAGAATGAAAGGAGAGAAACTAAACAATTTTAATTTAGTTTTAGAAAATCTACTCTATGAAGGAAAACAAAGACATATGGAGGTAGATGGAGGGGGAGGTGAGGGTCAAAATAGTTAAAAAGCATTTTTTAGAGAGAAGAAAGATCAGTATGTTTATAAGATGATGGAGAAGATTCAGCAGAGAGGGGAGCCCCTGACTCACAGACGTCAAGGTGGTGTGGGGGAGGAATTCACTGCTGTTAAAGTGCCTTAGAGGATGTGAGAGGTGATGGCCTCCAGGGCTTGTGGAAGGGCTTTGCAAAGAGCCCACTCATGACAGGAGGAAGGTGGGGAGATGGGACAAATGCAGGTAGGTGAGATCTAATAGGGTTTGCAGGTAGAAGTCTTCTCCTGACTACTGTTTTCTCATGGAGGAGTGAAAGCAAGGTTATCAGTTGAGAGTGAGCAAGGGCGAGGAAGTGTTGGAAGTTTGAGGAGGACTGGAGAATAGTCCTCAGGTTGGGGAGGGGAACTAGAAGGGAAATGTGGGACCACTGAGGAAGGCCAAGGAATATTTGAGATCGTGAGTCCGTTAGCACAGCGGGGTATGTTTCTCCAGCCAAGTTCAGCTGTTAGGAGCAGGTAGAGACAGCAGGAGGTTGGCTTTCATTAGGGTTGGGTTGGTTGTTTTGGGGGGCAGGAAGAGGGAACTGTGGGTCTGAGGGTGACTGAAAGGGAGTCGTGACCCTGGAATCCGCCCAGGCAGGGTGGGCACTTAGCACTTGGGGTCACTGATGGAAGTGCTGATGGGTTTTTGAGATGATTGGAGTTGGGTTCATAGAGGGTGTAAACTGAAAAGATGAGACAGGCTGTGGGTGGAGTGTTTGAAACTGAGATTCTCAGGAGAGTGGAATGCATTTGTGTGTTAAGCCTATCCTAACAAAATGCCACAGGCTGGATGGATTCACATCAGAAATTTCTCAGAGTTCTAGAGGCTGGGAAGTCTGCGATCAAAGCGCTGGTGAGATAGAGTTCATTCTGCAGCCTCTTCTCTTGGCTTGTGGGGGACTTTCCTCTTCTGTGTCACACGACCTCTCTGTTCTGCTGGGGGATGGAGAGAGAGGGCAAGTTCTCTGGAATCAGTTCTTATAAGGACACTAATCCCATTATGAGGGCCCCACCCTCGTGACCTCATTTAATCCTAATTACCTCCCTAAAGACTTGTCTCCAAACACCATCCCATTGGGCATTGGGGCTTCAGCATATGAATTTTGAACATTTAGTCCATAATATGCAATTATTGTCAATGACAAGATCTAAGCCTCTTAAGATTTTATCATGGAGAACAGGATAAGGAACTAAGTGGGAGACTGAGGAGCTAAGGAAAGGGTATGGGGAGAATTGTCCTCATAGAGCTGAAATTGCTGTTATGCCAGGAGTGGTTTTTGGAAAAAGAGGCAGTGAGACTGGTGCTAAACTCTTTATGGAACAGGGTTTGGTGGGGGATGCTGCTGTCTCTGGGGGTAGGTGAGGCAGAGTGTTTAAGAAACTGGACTATAGTGCCCGCTCCCTGAGTTTGAATCTGTTTTGTGTGATCTTTGGCAGACTGTTCAGCCTGGGCCTCATCTTCCTCGTCTGTAAAATGAGGCTGATTATCATACCTACTTCATGGGGTTTTGAGAGGTTTAAGTGAATTGATAATGTAAAGCACCATGGGTTTGGGGCAGGGAGGGGCTGATGGTCTAGATGTGTGAGCTTTTTTTAGGGAGAGATAAAGGCCTGAACTGGCAAGGAGGGTGCCTCTTCCATATCTGGGCCAGGAACACATGGAGTTTGGAAAAGAGAAGAGCAGACGGCAGAGGTAGCAGTTTTCAGGAGAGAACTGGGTTTTGGTTAAGGGCGCAGGGAAGGGAAGGGGATGAAAATAGAGAATTGTTCTGAGAATCACTGGTGGCAGCCACAGGACCCAAGGCTGGGAGACTGGGAGAGGTCATAAGCTGGGTCACATCAGGCTGCACAGAGCTCTTTGGGGAGGAAAGACCAGGTGATGGGGGAGGCTCAGAGTCATGGGCTTTGGGTGGTGGCTGAGGCAAGGTGGACTTGGTCTTGAGATGTTGAGATGAAGAGTGCTGGCATGTGTGTGCAGTAATGTCAGGAGTGGGGTGGGAGGGGTGTGGCTGCCTTGCCAAGAGTATGTGTGTCCCTGCTGTGAAGCTGAGCAAAGAGTGAGCAAGTCTCTGGTTCCCTGGAGATGGACAGGGATGGGAGGGACCAGACCTGGGACTGCTGCCCTGATGGGGGCCCATCTTGTGAAAGGCCTCAGATGCATTTGTTACAATGCAGACCTTTAGCCTGAGAGTCAGGTGTATACTTTCTGAAGATCACTCAGGATGTGGGTAGATGATAGATGATGGAACAGGAAGAAACTCATCCTCATCAATGGGACCAGTAATGGGGCTGCTGCAATGGAGTCAGCACAGGTAACAAAGATCAGCAATCAGTGGGTGGAAGTGACCGGAGGATGGAGGGTGGGAGAGCAGATCTGAAAGAACTGAACAAATCTCTGAGCGAACAGGGCCCAGTAGGGTTATTGGAACAAGGAATGGTGCCCTATCAGTAAGTCAGTAAGTTGCCTTATTTTTTTTTTAGAAGAAACATAAGATAATTTTATTATTGAATAAGGACTACACTAGAATGTGATCTACACTATAGGCAATTTACTAAGAGATTGCAAAGACAGAAAGAAATGTCACCCTTTCATATAGATAAGCAGACACAACCCATTACACATGTGTTCTCCAGATTAACAATAACTAGTCCTCAAGAAGTCTTGAGAGTACTCTTTATCACACATAGTTCAAATTAATTTATTTGGTACTTGGAGTGATCATGTGTAGTAGGTAATTGGCTTTTTACAGTAGAATAATAAACGCATATCTTTGATGACAACAGGTAGATTTTAGGCACTTCCCACCAAAATTAGGCTCCTCCTCTCCCACAGGAATTTGGAGTTGGGGTGCACTCTCTCTTGGTGTTACTTCTTCAGTCATGTCCAGCTCTTTGCAACCACATGGACTGTAGCCCATGCAAAATGGGCTACAAATGCAAAACTCCAGTATTTCAGGCAAAAATACTGGAATGGGTTGCCAGTCCCTTCTCCAGGGGATCTTCCTGGTCCAGGGATCGAACCCTGGTTTCCTGCACTGCAGGCAGATTCTTTACCGGCTGAGCCACCAGGGAAGCCCCAAAGAAGGAAATGGCAACCCACTCCACTACTCTTGCCTGGAGAATTCCATGGACAGAGCAGCCTGGCAGGCTATAATCCACGGGGTCTCAAAGGGTTGGACATGACTGAACGACTCTCACTTACTCGCTTGGTGATTGCATTTTAAAGGGATACTTCCCATGTCCTTGAGACTGTCATCCCCTGATGAGAAACCTAATAAATTGCCATGGGGGGGGGTGCGGATTTTTTTGGACTATAATTGCTTTACAATCTTGTATCCATTTCTTCTGTACAACCAAGTGAATCAGCTATATGTGTATGTATCTTCGCCCTCCCGCTCACCCACCCCTCCATCCCATATAGGACACCAGGCCGAGCTCTCTGTGCTACACAGCCGCTTCCCATGACCTCTCTGTTTTACACATGGTAGTATATATATGGAGAAGAAAATGGCAACCCACTCCAGTATTCTTGCCTGGAGAATCCCAGGGATGGGGAAGCCTGATGGGCTGCCGTCTGTGGGGTCGCACAGAGTCAGACACGACTGAAGCGACCTAGCAGTATATATATGGGACTTCCTAGGTGGCTCAGTGGGTAAAGAATCTGCCTGCAGTGCAGGAGACACAGGGAATGAAGGTTCGATCCCTGCGTCAGGAAGACCCCCTGGAGAAGGGCATGGCAACCCACTCCAGTATTCTTGCCTGGAGAATCCCCTGGAGAGAGGAGCCTGGCGGGCTACAGTCCATGGGGTCCCAAGAGTTGACCACGCCTGCAGTGGCTGAGCACACGCACAAGTGCAGTGTGTTTATGTCAGTGTTAATCTCCCAGTTAATCCTACTCTCCTCCCCCACTGTGTCCATATGTCTATCCTCTATGTGTAAGTTGCCATTTTTAATGATTCTCCTGAGTTTCCCAGAGCCTGAGCTTTCGACATGTTCCATTAGCGTGAGAGGAATATACCCAGAGCCTGAGCTTTCGACATGTTCCATTAGCGTGAGAGGAATATACCCAGAGCCTGAGCTTTCGACATGTTCCATTAGCGTGAGAGGAATATACCCAATTTCCCTTGCAATCTCAGCAGTGGGGAGTGAGCACAGGGGCTATCGCTATGCAGTTGAACACTTTTGTGAAGAAGGCCTTCTGTTTGTCTAGTGGGCATCATATATAAGCCCTTGGATGTCTGTTGCCTCTTTTAATGTTCATGGCTTCATCAGTCAATAAAAGAGGATGATGATGGTGGCCAGGGGGATGACATAAAGGCAGCTAACATGTGTTGTGTAATCAGTTAGTACTGGTGTCTGTACTAAGCATTTGCCAGTGTGGTCTTATTTGATTCTCACAGCAATCCCTCAAGGCACATGGTATTACTATTTCCATTTTAGAGATGAGAAAATTGAAGCATGGAGAGGTTAAATGAATTTCCTGAAGTTGTGTATTTAGTAAGGTCCTGGATAAGGTTTTGGATTCAGACAGTTAGTGGACACTGCAATCAGTGAACTCCTTTTGCTATATATGAGGAATAAGAGTGTCACCATTCTTGCATTAGATGAAGGCTTGACAGGCCTTCATCCAGCCCAGTGGTTTTGTAAATAAAGTTTTATTGGAATCCAGCCAGGCCCTTTCACTTATGCATTGTCTGTGGCTGGCTTTCACACTACAGATGGCAGAGCTGAGTAGCGATGACAGACACTGCCTGACCCACAGAGCCTAAAAGATTTGCCATCTGGCCCTTTACTGCAAGTGTGCTGAGCTCCACACTAGACTGTTTTTATTATTTGTCTATTTCTTCTTCCTACCTGTTTGTTTATTCTCCTACCAGCCATAAAATAATACATAAAATATAAACCAGTTCAGTTCAGTCGCTCAGTCGTGTCCAACTCTGCGACCCCATGAATCGCAGCACACCAGGCCTCCCTGTCCATCACCATCTCCCGGAGTTCACTCAGACTCACGTCCATCGAGTCCGTGATGCCATCCAGCCATCTCATCCTCTGTCGTCCCCTTCTCCTCCTGCCCCCAATCCCTCCCAGCATCAGAGTCTTTTCCAATGAGTTAACTCTTCGCATGAGGTGGCCAAAGTACTGGAGTTTCAGCTTTAGCATCATTCCTTCCAAAGAAATCCCAGGGTTGATCTCCTTCAGAATGGACTGGTTGGAAACATAAAGGAGGATTATTCTTAATGTAGTATCCTGTTTTCATGGGCATTTTACCAGTGCCGAGTTGAGAAGAACAGTTAAGGTATCATCAGGTGAGTTTTTTGATGAGGTACACTCTGAAAGTAATGACAAAGATAAAAAGTGACACCAGATTCTCATAAAATATTTATGATATACCTACTATGTTGTGCTTCCCAGGTGGCGCAGTGGTAAACAATCTTCCTGCCAGTGCAGGAGACGCAAGAGACACAGGTTTTATTTCTGGGTCAGAAAGATTCCCTGAAGTAGGAAATGGCAACCCACTCCAGTATTCTTGCCTGGAAAATTCCATGGACACAGGAGCCTGGTGGGCAACATTCATGCATCACAAAGAGTCAAACATGACTGAACACGCATGCCTACTACGTTTTAGGCACTATTTAAATGTTGGGATTTTCTCCATCTGTAAATTCTGCTTTTGAATATACTATCTAGGTTGGACATAACTTCTCTTCCAAGGAGTAAGCGTCTTTTAATTTCATGGCTGCAGTCAGCATCTGCAGTGATTTTGGAGCCCAAAAAAATAAAGTCTGACACTGTTTCCACTGTTTCCCCATCTATTTCCCATGAAGTGATGAGACCAGATGCCATGATCTTAGTTTTCTAAATGTTGAGCTTTAACTCAACTTTTTCGCTCTCCTCTTTCACTTTCATTAAGAGGCTCTTTAGCTTCTCTTCACTTTCTGCCATAAAGGTGGTATCATCTGCATATCTGAGGTTATTCACAGTCACTAGTAATATCTCTCATTAAATAAAGGAAGTGAACTTCTATGATAGAGTTCCCATTTAAAAGACTGCCCCTAAGACACATTCACAGATTCATGTGGAATTTTACATATTCACATTTTTCTATTTTGTACCCTAAGCATTTCTAGCCTTACTAGATTTTGTAGCCAGTCCTCTGAAAAATTACCTAAGAGTTTATTTGTGTATTATCCTTTTCTAAAGGAGATTTCTGGCAGTCTGAGTACTCACCTTCTCACTCTTTTGGGAATTTTCATGAGACTTAGTGGGATTTATGCTCAACTCATGTTCACCTCTGGGATGGATTCACCAAGGGTTCATTTAATTGCAGTTTCCTTCAAGATCATGAGAAAGCATGCCTGAGAATGCTAAATCAGCTTCAACATCATTTAGCGATGTGGGAAATGGGGAATAGAATTATAGAATAATTCAAATTTGATGAAAATATTTTTGAAGTAGCAGCTTGTACTCAACATTAATGAAAAAAATTGAAACTGATTACTTTCCTAGTATTAATGCTTTAGTGTTCTCTGTAAACATTCAGAAGGATATCATGCAACTTGTATGATATATACTTTTCTTAACCTCCTTCTAGCTAAGGGATTGCTCACTTGTCTCCTAGTAAATGTATATAAATAAAGTGATTTTATGTTTGAAATGAAGAATGTATATAAATTATATTTATGCTTTTAATCTTTACATAAGATTGCTTAATTTTAGGAACCTCAACAGGAGGCTTTGTGGTAATATTATTCTTCTTTCTGGTGGGCCTTAGTATCAGAAATCTTTTTTCTTGGTAGAGGCTACAGTTTTAGCTATTACAAAGAAAACAGGTGCTAACAAGTATTACCAAAGATATGCAGAAATCGGAACCCATGTGTACTGTTGGTAGGATTGTAAATGGTGCAGTGATTATGAAAAGCATTATGGTGGTTCTTCAAAAAAATTAAAAATGGGACTACTGTATGATTTAGCATTTCCACTGCTGGCTATGTATCCAAAAGAATTGGAAGCAGAGTTTTGAAGGGATATTTGCACACCCATGTTTATAGTAGCATTATTCGCAATAGCCAAGAAGTAGAAGCAATTTAAATGTCACCAACAGATGAACAGAAAATAAAACACGCTATATACATATAGTGGAATATTATCCAGCCTGAAAAACGAAGGAAAATCCTATTACATGCTACAGTGTGATGAACCTTGAAGACATTATGCTAATGAAATAAGCAAGTCACAGACACCATATGATTCTACTTATGTGAGATAACTGGAATAGTCAGATTCATAGGAACAGAAAGTAGAATGGGGGTTGTAGGGCTGGGGGAGGAGGAAAAGAGGAGTTGTTTGATGGGTAAAGAACTTCAGTTTTGCAGGATGAAAAAATTCTGGAGATCTGTTTCACAACAGAGTGAACATACTTAACAGTACTGAACCATACACCTAAAAATGGTTTAGATGGCAAATGGTTTAGATGTGTATGCTTTAGGGTGATTTTTCAATTACCATGGTCAATGGTAATCATAATATACAATCATAATATGATTCAGAGCAATCAGTGTTTTGGAAAAAATCTGAATCTCTACACCTGGAATGTTACAGGAGAAAGTTGCCCTGCTGCTAAATGAAACATTTGCATCAGGAAAGCAGGATTTTAGGGATTTGGGGATTTAACTGGTGGGAGAATTTAGAAGAATTAGAAGGAGAATTAGAAGAAAGTGTGGGGCTGGATCTGGTAAAATCTCAGCTTGGCCACTAACTAGGTGGAAAGCTTAGGGAAAGCTGCTTGGTGTCTTCAAGGCATGGCTTCCTGGTCTGTTAAAATGAGTTAATGATACTCAACTCAGAGGATCTTTGTGAGGATTAAATGAGATATCTCTTCAAAATGCTTAGCACAGGCTCTAGCTTGGAGCAGGCACTGGACAAGTGCCAGCAGGAGAGGTGAGAAAGTAACTCTCATTACCTGGAGGTCAGTCTTGGGGTTGTGATGATTAACAGCCCTAAACGTCTTGGCTGGTGCTAATTTTTACTACCTACCCCCCTTCCAATATGTCTTTCAGATTGATCTGGTCCAAAATAGGGTCACTCTAAACTAGTTTTGACTTTGATTAAGAAGTGTGTAAACTTGGAAATGTTAGTATGTATCATAAAACACCATTTCCTTTAGGATTTGTGGAATAGAGGCTACACTGTGCAGAGCTATGAAGCTCTAGGAAGTATGCACAGCTCTGGGGCATACTCACCAGAGCAAGGTACGATAAGTAATGCTCAGCATTCTGTTGGATTCAGTGATTCCTAAACTTATTTGACAGAACTCTTATTAATATCACGCAGGTTAAATTTTTGAGTAATTTCTTGATTGCTGTGATTCCTTATTGTTTGCAAAGAGAATTGCTAATATTTAAATAATAATTTTTTATGTATCAGAATGTTTTCAAAATGAAATTGATAATGGTACTAGCTAGGAGCACAGTGGGCTAATAGGAAGGCAAATGATTGTAAATAGGACTTGCATCCTTCATTCAAGCAGCTGCTGAAATCTCACCTCCTTTATTAAGCTTTTCTGGAATAAATAAAATAGCATAAATTCTCAAGACCCCGTTCTTTCCTAATTATCATTTCATGTACTTGTTCAAATGTAGTTCCAATATAATCGGGGCTGCCTTTTGGTCCAAATGCCTTTGAAGAAACAGCCCAACAAGAAATAGGTGGCTGGAGTTACTTCAGATATTCTGTCTCTGAAGAAGACACTAAATTGGAGAGAATATTCTTAATGTATAGAAAAATCTTTAAAAAAAAACCCTCTTTATTATGGAAAATTTCAAACTTGTACAGATTAAACAGAATAGTATCAATATAATAAGCCCATCACCCAGTTATACAACCATCTACTCTGGACCCATCCTGCCTCATCCCCCTCTTTCCCCTTCTCCCATCTTATTCTAAAATATCAAACGTTACTCAATTTTTTTTCTATAAATATTTCATTTATATATCTCTAAAAGAAAAGGATTCACTCTTTTACAAAACATAGTAATACTATTATCTCTGAAAAATTAAAAATACTTACCTCATAAGATTTTTTACTAGTTCATTAATTTGTTCAGAATAAGGTCCCCATATTATGATTTGAAGTCGCTCAGTTGTGTCTGACTCTTTGTGGTCCCATGGGCCAGGCTTCTCTGTCCATGGGATTTTCCAGGCAAGAGTACTGGAGTGGGTTGCCATTTCCTTCTCCAGGGGACACAACTGAGCGACTTCACTTTCTTGGGCTTCCCCGGTGGCTCAGAGGTTAAAGCATCTGCTGCAGGAGACCTGGGTTTGATCCCTGGGTAGGGAAGATCCCCTGGAGAAGGAAATGGCATCCCACTCCAGTATTCTTGCCTGGAGAATCCCATGGGCGGAGGAGCCTGGTGGGCTCAGTCCACGGGATCGCATAGAGTCGGACACGACTGAGCGACTTCGTTTATTATGCTTTGAAGATAAGTTTTTAAGTATTTTAATGTATAGATTCCCTCTCCATCTCTTCTCTTGCAGTTTCTTTGACGAAGAGATGGCTGGGATGACCATCTTGTCCTGGTTTGCCATGACTTTCCCTGTGTTAGCGTTGGAAGTCCCATATCTTGGAAAATCCTTCAATCCAAGAAGTTTGTCCTACAGTTTCTCACAATGGATTTGACTGCATCCCTGTGGCAAACACAGTCCACTGTCTATTTCTGAAAATTTGTAGACTAATGTCTTGGTTGAATTCAGGTTCAATTTTTCCTTCTTTTTGGGAGGCAAGGTTGCCTTATTGGTTATAGTGTTTACACTTCCGTTGGGAGGTACACAACATCTGGTGCTCTCTCTTTTTGTGATGCTAAGTTGTTGATAAACAATGTCTATATTAGCAAAACATCTTAAAATGCTTTCCCAGCTCTTAATTCTGCCTGCATTGCAAATATTCCCAGTTGCGTGTGTTACTGGTCAGCCCAGGCTGCCATAACAAAATGCCATAGACCAAATGGATTAAGCAACAGAAATTAGTTCTTTCGGTTCTGGAGGCTGGAATTCCAAGATGCAGGTACGCTGTTCCTTGGTTGCTCTCTGTGGTGTGTTAGTGGCTGTCTTCTTCCTGCATTTTCATATAGCCTTCCTTCTGTATGGATCTGTGTCCTCCTCTTCTCAGGACACCAGTCATACTGGATCAGAGCCCACCCATATGACCTCATCTTATGTTAATTACCTCTTTAAAGACTAACTGTGGTTATATTTGGAGGTACTGGGAGGACATATAAATTTTGGGAGGACACAGTTCATTCCATAACACAAACCACTCCTTATTCCTCCTCCTCTGTTTTAATAGGAAACCACCCTATGCGGCATTACCGTAGGTTTCAGAGCCTCATTCTGAGCCCCAGGAGGGTGAATTATGGTTGATCTAAGCCATATGGTGGTCCTATTCTCCTTGCCCAGAAACGGTTTAAATATGGGTATAATATGCAGTTCTGGCCAATGAGATGTGAGAGTCTCCGGGAATCTTCTGAAAATTATTTTACTCACTTAGTAAAAAGATGACACATGGAAGAAATGGAGCTGCTTCTGCTGAAACACAAGGGGAGCAGGTTGAGCTGACTGGCTGACAAAACACTTAAATTGACCTGGATGGCAGAGCACCGGGGTAAAGTCCTGGAAGGGACTGTGGAGCTTAGATTTCTGTTGCTGTTTTCAGATGCGTCCTAAGCAGTATATCCCTAAACTCTCCCACACCTTCAACAACCCCAAACCCAGCTGCGCTATGCTTCCCTCCTTCCCTCTCCTTCAGACCTCCCCTTCCCTTCCAAGAGTCGTTTCTTTTTATCCTATTAGTGATTTCCCCCCATCCACTCTTATTTTCCAACCTCTCCTGGAAACTCCTTATCTCCTGTTTTCCCCAGGCTGAAGAAAAGTGTTGTGAATACTAACAATTAGGAATTTTGCCTGTCTTCGTATATATACCTTTTTCTTTTTCATTGCACCTCGTGATTATGCCAGTATCTTTGGGTGGTTGGGATGCTCTTCAGAAAACAAAGGGCTCCCCAGGTAGAGCAGTGGCAAAGAATCTGCCTGGCAATGCAGAAGCCCCAGGAGATGTGGGTTTGATTCCTGGATCAGGAAGATCCCTTGGGGTAGGAAATGGCAACCCACTGCAGTATTCTTGCCTGGAAAATTCCATGGACAGAGAAGCCTGGCGGGTTACAGTCCATGGGGTCACAAAGAGTTGGACACAACTGAGCATACACGCATCCATCATCCTCAGAAAACAAAATCTGTAGTCATACTCTCTATTCTTGGAAGCAGCCTTTGTACTGGGTAAGAGGTGAATCTGCTTCTTGTCTGGGTAAACAGGATTTTCTCTTCACCTTGGAGCTCAAGGCAAAGTTAAAGTGTTCTTCTTGCTCATCCATGGCAGCTTTTTGCAAAGAAAAGCTAGAAAGCAACTTCAGATCATCTTCCTAAATTTCACAAGAAAAGAGCCATACTCTCTTGACAATAAAGCTTTCACTCTTGTTATTAAATTTCTGTGTTTAGTAAATTGTCATTCATGTCTCTTTCAGGGTTGACTTATGTAACTAAGTGTATTAGAGGCAGGGTGACCATAATTTGTCATTCAAATCAGAGCGCACTTCTGAAAATGAAAGGAAATGGGTCGACAAGCATAAGCCAAATCTCCCAGCCTATTGTGATATGTGGTCACTCCAATTAAAATGTGGAAAGGCATTCGTAAGTTTCCTGTGTAGAAGTGTATAAAGGGCTGCCGAGCAAATATTTTAGGGACATAGTAATTAGTCCTAGAGCTCAGTGGTAAAGAACCTGCCTGTAATGCCGGAGCCACATGAGACTTGGGTTCCATCTCTGCGTTGGGAAGATGCCCTGGAGGAGGGCATGACAACCCACTCTAGTATTCTTGCCTGGAGAATCCCATGGACAGAGGAGCCTGGTGGGATACAGTCAATAGGGTCACAAAGAGCTGAACGCGCAATTAGTCCTAACGGTTCCCCTGCAAGTCCAAATTCTCAAATAACTGTAGCTCCCAGGAATATTAGTGATATCAGTGATAACATCAGTGATATCAGGAGTATCAGTGGGTTGCCATTTCCTTCTCAGGGGATCCCCCCAGCCCAGGGATTGAACCTGGGTGTCCTGCATTACAGGCAGATTCTTCATCAACTGAGCCACCGGGAAAGCCCAAGGAATATCAGTGGGATCTTCAAAATAATAAGACAAAAGAATCGCATAAAAGTATTCCTCGATCTTTAAAACCCTGGGAATACGTAAATTTCTGATCCAAGGCACTTTGTCCACAGAGCATCTGTGATGGGGCATCTTCAGTATCCAGTCCTTCTCAGCAGGTTTTCATATCGGGGAAGATCAGTGAGCAGTGGAGATGCAATTAGGAGTTTACAAGATGTTTTGTTTAAACTGGGCTAAGGGCACAGGGATGGCTTTCTGTCCACAGCCTCAAAGCATGGAAGTAGAGTGACAGTTTTTCCTAGAAACTGAATGAAAAAATAGATCCAGGTGTCACTAGCAGAATGTGAAATGACAGGCTGTGACTATACCTCTGACATTGTCACACAAATGCTGAAACACAACTGAACTCAGAATTGATCAGGCACAGAAAATATTAGCATTGTGCTCTGGGAGAGCAAGGGGGAAAAAAAAAAAACAGTAAAAGAGCATTCTTTATTATGGTTCAAGACTCATTAACATTTTTCAGACTTACAGTCTGTCTAGTAAAACAGGCACTTGCCTTTTTTCTCTCTGTCAGTACCTCATACTCCTCAAAGGACATCCTACTCATTTTTTTCTGTGGTTCCCTATGACAGTACATTAAGATAAATCCATGGATATCTGCTGAATTGCCCAAAAGAGTGCCAGGAGAAAATAAAGCAAAATTAAAAATACTGGTGAGACCAAGTATGTAGACAGGTGATTTCACAAGCCACCAAACGGTGCAGGTTGAGAGCTGATTAGGTATTCTGTTTTTTCTGTCCTGTGCTTGAGACAGAGGCTTATCACTGAGAGCCTTATTACTAACTGCTGTCTGACGTTAGTTGTCTTACTCAGTGTCACACTTCTGGTGGGTGTTATGGTCAGGGCCAGGACTCAAACTCAGATCTTCTGGCCCCAAGTCTCAAGCTTACTCTATTGATGTGCCTTTGAGCAGCAGTTCTGGACAGACCTACCTCTGGTTTCTCTTCCCCCATGATCCTGAGATGCTGCCCCCAGCTGGTAAGGATGAGGCAGCACCCCTGCCTCCCCTCCACCTTGATTATGGAAGGAATTGGTTTGGTTTGTAAAGTCTTTTGGGTATTACTTGCAGTTTGCTATGTGTCAGGCCTCTGAGTTGATCAATAGTCACATCAAAACAAAAGCACTATCTTGAAAATTTTATACCTAGATCAACACAGAAAATTCACGTCTCCCTGTGACATTCACTATAGTTGAACTACTTTGGTTTTCTGCTGCTGCTGCTGCTAAGTCACTTCAGTCGTGTCCGACTCTGTGCGACCCCATAGACGGCAGCCCACCAAGGTCCGCCGTCCCTGGGATTCTCCAGGCAAGAACACTGGAGTGGGTTGCCATTTCCTTCTCCAATGCATGAAAGTGAAAAGTGAAAGTGAAGTCGCTCAGTCTTGTCTGACCCTTACCTTGCAAATTTGTAGCTATTTTAGCTCAGTGATTCCCAGCCTAGGAACTCCTCTCCCCTAGCAGTCCAAGAAGGCAGGAGTGGTGGGAAGAGCGGGGGTTGCTGATTAGTGCTTGGTAAGATGTGGGAACCCTGAATAATTTAAGCAATTCAAAAAGATTAGCAGAGGGACTTCCCTGGTGGTCCAGTGGTTAAGTCTCTGTGCTCCCAACACAAGAGGCCTGGCTTTGATCCCCGGTCAGGGAACAAGGTCTTGCATGCTCAAACTAAGACCCAGAGCAGCCAAAAAGAAAAAAAGACTAACAAAGACAAAATGCTTAACCAGGACAAGTCTACATAGATTAAATAAAACTAGATTTTAAAATGCCTTTTGGTAGGAATTTTATCAATATTATCAGAAGTCCTGATTGGCATTTATATATGTCTATAATGAATTAAATGATGAGAAACCAATGATTTATATATAATATTAAATTTAGAGAAAGGTGGTTTTAGAAGATGGGACCCTTAAGGGGAAAAATTGCAAAAGATGTCCTCCATGGTGAAAAGCACAGGAATCAGTGGATTAGCCTGTGACTAACTGTGAGTCCCAAGGAGAGGTAGGGCTGGCTAAGAAGCCCAAGGGCAGGACTCTCCTTGATGTGCAAGTTCTAGAGCTTTTCCGGTTAAGGTGCAGAGGCCAATTAACTATCCAGTCCTGTATGGATCCTTAAAGGTCCCAGTTGGTTCATGGATCCTCTTTAGGATCCAGGGTACTGTAAGGCGAGAAAGCACCATTTGGGTTTTGTTTAGGGTTCCCAAAGTGACTCTTGGTCTCATATTACTTGATGCTTATATATCAGTAGTAGCTTTCCTGTGGATACTTGTGGCATGAGGTTCCTATCCGTTCTTCTTTGCTCTGCACCGCACTTCCATGTAGAGTAAGGTTCAGGCCCCAGGGCTTGGTGGTTATTCAGCATTCTACTTTCAACACTAGTTGCCACTTCTGCCTTTGACCTGGGCTTCCCCAGGATCAATACCACAACTCAGGCCCAGGTTGTATTTTTTGTCTTTCCTGATCTGGTCTCAGTTCATCGACAACTTACCTAGGCATTGGATATGGCTCTTGATTACCTACCTGCAAGATTGGCATTGTGCAACTGTTAGTACAGCACTCTAGAAGCATATATGGGCTGTCTACTGCATGCACTGAGGAACTTGCTTAAGGGGTCAGTTTGCCTCTAACACATCTTCTTTAATTTATTAGAAAAATTAGCTTCACAAACACTAGTCATTTTATAACAAGCAACAGAAATATAAAATGTTGTAAAATAGCTGTTGAATTGAACATAATCAACTGATCAATTTAAACCTCAAAGAATGAGCTTCCTATTGAGCAATGAGAAATCTAAAGTATTAACTGCCAAATCACATACGTATGCTGACAAAGTGAACAGCCCACTCATTCTATCAAACTTGTAAATGATGATTCGCCCCCATTTCTTCTCAGGGAGCGCATTTTGTTTATTATAATCATATTTATCCTGGAACTTTGGTTTATTGGGTAAATAACTTGTACAAAAGTGGGATTACTGTTCAAATAGCAGTTACTTATTTAGGCATTTTATTGCTGTCTTTAGATCCCTGCTTAGAAGGAGACTGGAAGAAAAGCAACACTGTGCACTGCAATTTCTGTGCTGAGGGTTTAATGTGAGACTGAGGAGAGAGGGAGATTTATAAAATTCTAAACAGAATTTATCCAACTGCAAAATTAACTCTCCCTCCCCACACCCCCACAGTCACCCACACACAGCCTCTTGAAGTATATAATTGAGATTAAATGTAAAAGAATCCCCCCCACCACCAAATATCAAGTGTACAATATGGAAAGAAAGAGAAAGAAAACCACAGAAGCTGCTTCATAGGAGTCATGAGCTGAAACAAGTCTTGTCCTTGTATGGATGAAGTTTCAGTTTCATCCCCCCAGGCATTTCAATACTAATACAGTCTTTATGTGTGTGTGGTTTTTTTTTTGAGATTTATAACATTTGTGTAATTTTTACATATTACTGTAAATTTAAGCACATATTAAAACATATAGAATGAAATTTTATATTTTCATAGATATCCATGAATATGAAAATATATTTGCAGAATATTTGAAAAACACACATAGAAAGTATGTCAAACTGATGGAGTCTTTAAAATACTGCTTTAAGATAAGGTTATTTGTTTAAGTATGGTCTTCAGATCATACTTTCCCCTGGAGAAGGAGATGGCAACCTACTCCAGTATTCTTGCCTGGAGAATCCCATGGACAGAGGAACCTAGCAGGCTACAGTCCATAGGGTCGCAAAAAGTCGGACATGACTGAGCGGCTAAGCACGCACACGCCATTCCCCTGACAGTCTACAGCCCCTCCTGGCTAGTCACCAGGTTCTTTTCACCTGCAAAAGGCACTAGCTAAATCTTCCTTATCACCTGTCTACCTTTCTAGAAGCAAGTTACTATCATAATGAGTTCTGTAAGCTGCTTTCCAAGCACAAGAATGTGGTTACTAGTGCAAACTCCTTTCAAGTTAACATTTTTATTTCAGTTCTACACACCAGTGTTAGGTAGCTTTGGGAATGATGTAACACAGATGCCATGAACTCTGAGACCACCACTTAACATGCAAAACTGTGGTGTTTGCCAACTTTAATGCAATATTGGAGCAGATCTTCATTTTGGAAGAGGATTTTCAAAGACGCAAATGAAGTTTATTCAATTATAATTTTGAGACTAGTTGACATTTGCTTTCCAAGAATGTGTAGTGCATTTTCCAAAAAATAAATATGGATGTTATTCAGAACAAAGTTGACGGCTTATGCTAGATTAGATGCATTTTATTTACATACACACACACAGATACACAATGATTAACTTGCATGCACATCCCTATGTGTACAAAATTTATTCGTTTTGAATATGTATAATATTTTCCCAAAGTTGCAAGTGATTGTAGGTTAATGCTAAAGTATTAATTATTTTTTATTCCTTACTGGTAATCATGGAGTGATCTATTCTCTTAGCTATAATATTAAAGTGAAAAAAATGAAAATGAAAGTCACTCAGTTGTGTCTGACTCTTTCTAGCCCCATGGACTATACAGTCCATGGAATTCTCCATGCCAGAAAACTGAAGCAGGTAGCCATTCCCTTCTCTAGGGGATCTTCCCAACCCAGGGATCAAATCCATGTCCCCAATTGCAGGCAGATTCTTTACCAGCAGAGCCAGCAGGGAAGCCCAAGAATACTTATTAAAACCAAATGCTCAGACTTGGTCAGCAGCCTAAGTGGTTTTGACCCTAATGTATACATCAATGTCCGTCTCTATGGCACACAGATAAGGTGTTTTCATTCTTCATCCTTCGTCTTCATTTTCTCCTGATATCACCATGTTTCACTGTCACTTAGCAAACATTTGTGTTAAACAGGGTAAATAGAGATGCCAAGATCTCATCGTTGTGGCATAGCTCCAGTGTATGTGCTATAGGGAGTTGTTATCTGTATAAAATTATTGTTTGATAGTGGAAATATTTGTTTCCGTTCTTCAGGTGTCTCATGATTTAAATTTTGTATGTTGAATTAAAATATTGCATAAGATTGATGGGTTCAAAACCATCACAATAATCAAACAATTAAAAAAAAAAGAAGGTATGTCAAACTGATGGAGTCTTTAAAATACTGCTTTAAGATAAGGTTATTTATTTAAGTATGGTAGTCTTCATTTCTCAAAGTTAATGCATTGCTAAAGATTCATTTAGTTTTGATCTCACTGACATCTCATCAGTGTTTCTAAACATTTTGTGCAGCAGACCAAGATTCTCAGGGAACTAAAGAATGGGCTCTTTTGCAGATGTAGAGAATGAACTTGTGGACCCAGTGGGGGAGGGAGATGGGGGGACGAATGGAAAATGAAGCATTGGCACATGTACACCATCATGTGTGACACAGACAGCTGGTGGGAGGTTGCTGTGTAAGACTGGGAGCTCAGCCCAGAGCTCTGCAATGACCTAGAGGGGTGGGTCACAGGCAAGAGAGGGAGGCTCAAGAGGGAATTATATGTATAATTACAGCTAATTGGAGTTGTATGGCAGAAACCAACACAGCGTTCCAAAACAATCTTCCTCCAATTAAAAACTAAAAAAGAATGACTCTTAGATATGCTCTCCAGACCCCAGAGAATGTCTCCTCCTCTTGGAGGGCAAGGAAGAACACAGGGTTTGGAGCTGAGACCCCGTGGGCAGGCACTCACTGCTCTGGGCAGTGGAGGGGAGGGGTAGAGAGTCCAGGCCCAGGCTGGTGACACCGGCAGAAAGTGGTTGGATCACCTTAGCCTTCACTTTCCTCACCTCCAACACTCAGATTTCTCTGAAAACTCTGGCAAGTCTCATAAAGGAAAAAGATTCCATTTTTCTATAAGCTTTTCCCTCCTTACTCATCCCTCCACCTTACCTAAAGGAACACAGCTTAGGTTTTCAAAGTTCTCAAATACCTTTATTTTGAGAAACATAAAAATTGAAAACATAACTTCAAGATTTATAGACTATTCTATTGTTTTGAATAAAGTGAATTCTTCAGTTTCAGTTGGAATTAGTTCTACACAGTAACTGGAGATGCTGAATCTATATTATAATTTCTATGATTTATTCTTAAACTCACAGAAATAAAATCTTCACAACTGTCAAGTGATTGTCATGTAGCTTTGTAAGCATTTATTAGATGAGATTTATTAAATGGCATTTTCTCTATCTTATGTTCCTTTAAAAATTGATCAACTTCAATGTTTAGAGCAGTTTGAGATTCGCAGAAAAATTCAGTGGAAAGTACAAGGGGTTCCCATGTAACCCCTGTCCCCACATGTGCATTATCCCCCATTCTCAACATCCTGCACCAGAGAGGTACATTTGCTACAATCTGTGAACCTACATTGACAGGTCATTATCACCCAGAGTTCATAGTTGAGTGTGAAACAGTCTATGGGTTTTGACAGAGGTTATAAGAGCATGGAACCACCATCGCAGTATCATACAGAGTTTTACTGCCCTAAAAATTCTCTGTGTTCTGTCTCTTTATCCCTCCTTCCCTCCAAGCCCCTGATCTTTTTATTTTCTCTACAGTTTTGCCTTTTCTAACTACAATATAGTTAGAGTCATATAAAACATAGCCGTTTCAGCTTGACTTCTTTCACTTAGTAATATATGTGTAAGGTTCCTCCACGGCATCTCGTGACTTGATAGCTCATTTCTTTTTGTTAGAATAACATCCCATTATCTGGATGTACCACAGTTTATTCATCCATTCATAGACTGAAGGATATCTTGGTTGCTTCTAAGTTTTGGCTATTGTGAATAAAGTTGCTTTAAACATCTGGGTGCAAGTTTTGTGTGGACATAAGTTTGGATTCATTTGGGTAAGGAATGTGATTGCTGGATCCTATGGTGAGAGTACTAATACTCATTTAAATAAAATCTACCGTAAGTAAACTAACATTTTAAGGGAAAAATGAATTCATTTGTCCGTTTACAAAGTCTTTTCAAAAAGAAACCATAGGAAATAAGCAGATTGAAAAAAACGAAATGATTTCATCTTAGGAAAAAGTTACTCATCTTAGAGTTGAATTCATTTTAAGAGTTGAATGAATTGCCTTCTATGTGCACAACTTTAAAAAATATAGTATTTTATCTATGGAGAAGACAGCTCCAGCTTCCAGCAGTCTATCAGATCAGCACACTTGCTATGTTTGCACAAGCTTCTGGAACCCTGCACTGGGTCCAGGTGGGGGCAGGGATTTGGGGAAGGATTACTGGGAATGGCTTATAATACCAGCTTTTCGTGGTACTAGGTCATTAAGTATTGGAGAAGGAAATGACAACCCACTCCAGTGTTCTTGCCTGGAGAATCCCAGGGACAGGGGAGCCTGGTGGGCT
>SJYX01008664.1:110788-144430 GCA_006410675.1 Oreotragus oreotragus | reverse complement strand
TCATGTATGGATGTGAGAGTTGGACTATAAAGAAAGCTGAACACTGAAGAATTGATGCTTTTAAACTGTGGTGTTGGAGAAGACTCTTGAGAGTCCCTTGGACTGCAAGGAGATCCAACCAGTCCATCCTAAAGGAGATCAGTCTTGGGTGTTCATTGGAAGAACTGATGTTGAAGCTGAAACTCCAATCCTTTGGCCACCTGATGGGAAGAACTAACTCCTTGGAAAAGACTGTGAGGCTGGGAAAGATTGAAGGCAGGAGAAGGGGATGAAAAAGAATGAGATGGTTGGATGGCATCACCTACTCAATGGACATGGGTTTGGGTACACTCTGGCAGTTGGTGATGGACAGGGAGTCCTGGTGTGCTGTGGTTCATGGGGTCACAAAGAGTTGGACACAACTGGGCAACTTAACTGAACTAAACTGAAAACTGCTCTAAAAATAAAGTCTGTTAATTAAAACAGTTTTTAAAGGGATTAAGTACTGATGCATATTATAACATGGATGAAGCTTTTTAGCAAAATACTACATGAAATCAGTCAGCCAGACACAAAAGGCTAAGTGCTCATGATTCTATTAATATGAAATGTCCACTGCTTTAAGAACCATGAGTTATTATTTTTTTAAAGAGGTGCTAGATAAATGAGATGGTAAAAGGAAGGTGTCAACTAAAAAGACGCACAACATGAGAGCTGTGAGTTAAGTTTTATCAGGGGTAGAATGAGACTGCTGCCCAGGAGACAGCACCTTAGATAGCTCTGAGAGACTGCTCCAAAGAGGCAGCGGGGAACGGTCAGTATATAAGATTTTGGTGAAGGGGGAGTTCATTGCAATCGAGCATTTACATGAGGAGCTAACTCTGTTAGCGCCTTTATGTTAGTCACCGTGAAGGGATTTTAGTGCTTTTCCAGATATGAAGAGATGCAAAGATTGGGATCGTGAAATCAGTTCCTGAAAATATATTTCTAAAGATCCTTTCCACCACTGTGGAACAGAGTGCCTCACTCTCCACCCTGAATCCCCCTCAGGGGATGTTGAAGGTCAGCAGTTGCAGCAGCTCAGGGCTCAGTTTCCGCAGAGGCAGATGGCAAATGCCCTTGTTGCTATTGTTCAATCACTGGCAAATGCTCTTGGCAAGTGCCAGTTCACAATTGACTGGCAAGTGCCAATTTGTGGTTGACAAAGGATGGTGCTACTAATGTGAAGAAATCATGTGAATATGTTTCAGATATTAAAAAAAAATGTATTTCTCATCAGAAAATAACATAAAAGGAATTTTTCTGTTCATACATTGATTGCAATACAATAGAATTTTTCTAGCATCAGGATGTTGAAACCATGACTAAATTACTGTGTAGTATAGCTCCCTGCATTTATACCTTTCCTTGGTAAGTGAAAAGATCATAACGATGTTAATAGCTAAGACTCAGGAATGCCTGGGTCAAACTGTAGCTCAAACTGATTTCTTATAGGAGCTTTTGAGTTACAAAAATGAACAGAGAAACTGGGAAGGCTGAGATATGTAGGTCAACCTACTTACAAAAATAACCTTGATGGAATTACATAGGTAGATATTATTGAAAAATTTCTTCACGCAGTGAGAGGGAGTTGGCCAAACTTACTGAGCCATATTATCTATTCATCTCAGACAAAGCAATCATAACTTGTAGACTCATTGGACTATATTGCATAGATGACAGTTGCTAATTATCAAGAAGAGTCATGATTTTCAAAAATCAAAGATGGTTAATATTCTTAGAATATAAAGAGTCCTCATGAAGCAATAAAAATAGATAAATCTCCAATAAAAAAAAGGAAGATAAATAGGCCACAATAAAAAATATAGATAGCCAACAAATTATGAAAATTGTTCAATATCATCAATAATCTAATAAATAGAAGTTAATGCAGAAATGAGTATTGATTTAATCAACCATATAGACATAATTTTAAAAGAATGATAATACCCAATGTTCCATGAGTAGGGCATTACTGTTAGTGGTATATAAATTGATAGCACTCTTTTGGAGGCTGATTTGGCAGTAACTAGTAACTTTCTTTTAAATGCACATATTCTGCAACCTTAAAATTTTAATTCTAGGAATCTGCCCAATAGAAGTATTGTCCAGGTGCACAAAGATATATTTGTAAGAAAGTTCATGGCAGTGTTATTTGTAATAGGGAAAAATTGGAAACAATGTGAATGTCTACTAATAGGCACATCTACCCCCTAGAATATTTGGCAGAGATTAAAAAGAATTAAGCGGATATCTTTGGAACTGACATTAATGATTTCCAAGATTTATTGCCAAGTAATAAGAAGGTGTAGAACATAACTTGCAGTCTGATCCCTCTTGTGTTTACCACCACTCCTAAAACTAAATGATATATGCATGTGGTTCATAAAAAGGGATCCAGAAGAATACACTGTAAATGCTAACAGGGGTTTCTCCTTGGGAGAGGAGAGGGTGGCAAGACAGGAAATGAAAGGGGATCTGTGGTTATTTTACTGTATGCACTGCTATACTGTTGGATTTTTTTGAACAAAAGCTAAAAATGTGTTTCTTGTTAGGAGTTATTTATAAGTGTACACATGTCAATGAATGAATACTAATACTAGTATTAATATTCTAAATTATTTAGAATATTGTCGGGTACAGAGGAAGTATTAATGCCATTAAATGTGTGTTCAATTAAATACATTCAAATATTAGGGCTCTATTTTAAGAAAATAATCATGGGATGTGCAAAGACTTAATTGCAAGGCAGCAACTAATCTACTTTTTTTCTCTATACATTTTCTTTTTCCAGACTAAACAATGGAATATTTTGCATTAATAAAAATTGGTTATAATAAGTTATAGCTGGTTATAAAAAGTAAAGAAATACAGATATTACATGTGGGATTTTTATTATTATATAATAGGCCTATTCTAGTTTATGTGAAGAGAGAGAGAGAGAAGAAAACGTGAATGATGGTTTCCAAAATGTTAATAGTGGTTACCTCTGAGTGGTGGAAATATGAGTACTTTTATTTTCTGTTGAAATATTGTGACAATCCAAATTATCTTAGAAAGGACATGGCTCCCCAAATGGGATCTTTCAGGGTTTTCCTGTCAATGTCTGTGAGAGGGTGGAAATGTAGAAATGCCACAAAGGGATTATTTTTCCAAAGTCTGGAGGGTGGGCAATGGGGTCACATAGAGATAAGGGCTTCCCTCGTGGATCAGACGGTAAAGAATCCACCTACAATGCGGAAGACCTGGATTCCGTCCCTGGGTTGGGAAGATCCCCTGGAGGAGGGCATGGCAACCCACCCCAGTATTCTTGGCTGGAGAATCCCCATGGACAGAGGAGCCTGGTTGGCTATAGTCCAAGGGGTTGCAAAAAGCTGAACATGACTAAGCAACTAAGCTGAGAGATAAGGCTATTGGTTAATGTGACTGGTACCTGCATAATTCAAGTGCTTAGCAGACCAGAGCCTCTAAAAAGTCCAAGAGATTACGTATTTGATACTGAACTGCAACTTGCCAGGAAATGAACTCAGCCTGTCTATCATGGAAAAGCTTGGAATAGCCATACTCTTTGGAATATTTTAGCCAATACTAGCTTCAAGGAGAGAGCTGAGAATAGTGGGAGGGTCCTCACTCCAATTCTTCTGGGGGCCCAGCTTTAATACCCAGGGCAGAGGCAGAATCTCTAACATCCCGCCTCTGCTAAGAAAGGGAAGTGGAGGAATAGTGACCTTTTCCTTCCTTAATTGCCGTCTTGTTCTCTCTCATCTTTTGTGAGTAAAATTCTCCTTCCACCCATTCTCATTCTTAAAGTGGACAGCTTCAAAAAGTATGTAATTGGATCGTCTATTCCAGATGCCAGTGTTTTATTTAAACAAATTTGTACTTTATGCCTCTGTGTATTTTTTGGAGACTTTTCTTCACAGAAGGCACAGCTCTGAGAGGAAAAGGCACGCTTCAGCCAAAAGTATATACTTTAGTTTGATCTGATAAGATACATTTATTATTCTGATTCTTGAAATAAAAACCCAACCTATTGTAGTTACTGAATTTGCATAGAAAGATTACAGTGAACTAAACTATGCCTCTGGAAGCAGGATTTTTTTCTGGAATTTCCAGAAAGCTTCAAACTAATTTTTCACTATTTCAAGTATTCTATTTCTAAAAGATGTGGAAAATGTTTCATTATGTAAAAATCCTGTGACTGGTTCCTATTTTGATGCTTTATTTTCCAAATTACTCTATTTGAAGAGTTTATTTAGCTTTTGAATTACAGCAGTTAGAACACCCCCAGTTCCAAATCAGCAGGGCTTGTTATAGTTAATGCCTCAAGGCAGATCTCAGGATCTGCATAGAAAAGCAAGGTGTAGCTCGGAAAGCCTCCCCCCCACCCATTAATTTGGCTGACAGTGATGGGACACCTCCAGCTGTGTTGCTTCCAGGAATGGGGTTCATAAAGGGGATGGCCCCAGCCTCTCACTCCAAGCATCCAGTGTAGACCCCCAGTGTTCTTTAATGATGTGTAATTGGGCCAGACCAGACCAGGCGGCTTAAATAGCCTTTCTCTGCAGTCAAAGGGTTCAGTACCTACTGTCTTTCTTTAGGACATTGATGGACGGTCCCAGTGCTCAGATTTTATGTTTATTAGTGATACTTTTCATGAGTTTCCAGGGCTAAAGTGACTTTTTCACACTGTTTAATGATTTTCAGTTTAACTCCCTTTCTGAGTGGGATGTTGTAAAGATTAATTAGCCAGTGTTCATAAAGTGCTTTCAAGCAGAAAAGTGCTGCACAAGGGTGTACAGACTCATTAGCTTCTTAGTCATTAAGGCTTTTTAGACCTTTTGGCCTTCAGAAACTAGATGGTGAAGACCAAATTAGTATTTTTTTCTTGGAGGAAGGGGACTTCAGAAAGAGCAGAATAGAACAGTATTTCTTTTTCTAAAGAGACATGTTTTGCACTGGAACTGAAAAAGGATATAAAAATTTTTTTCATTATCTCCTATTTCCATAATGCTTCAGCTCCTTCTTACTCCCTTCTTTCAAATTGTATTTGACTGTTTCTCCTGCATCTGTATTAAGAAATTCTATACATTGTCCTATAGGGATGGTGGGGCTGGGGGGTAGAGGTCGGGTAGGGGTATGTGGACAGGGAGGCCTGGCATCCTGCTGTCTGTGGGGTCGCAAAGAGTTGGACGTGACTGAATTATAACAATGGAGCTGAATCTGACCCCAGAAAGTGTTGAATTGTTGTGCCACTGAATGGCACAGTATAGATCCTTCCCTTTGTAAGTAAAGATCCCCTTTTGGTTTATAGAGTTTCATGAAGGTATGGTATTGCCTCCATCCTTAGTAATCTTTAGATATAAATATATAGGATTATATACATATATATGTCATTGTTGTTTAGTTGCTAAATCATGTCTGACTTTTTGCAACCCCATGGGCTGCAGGGCAGCAGGCTTCCCTGCCCTTCACTGTCTCCCAGAGTTTGCTCAAATTCATGTCCATTGAGTTGGTGATGCTATCTAACCATCTACATATACACATATGTATGAGTTCTATATAGTTCAATTAAAAGCATTTCATTGAGGATGGAAAAGTACAAAAAGACATAAAAAGATTCTTAAAAAAAAAAGACAGAGATGAATAATTTACCAAGAATTAGATTGACAGTTGACTTTTCAACAGCATTAACTGCACATAATGGGGGAATATCTTCTAAGTACTGAGAGAAAACAGCTGTCAACTTAGAATTGTATACTCAAGTAAATTAACTTTTAAGTTCATAAAATAAAGACATTTTAATACAAAACAAAGCATTTACTACCAATGCTGAAGAATGTTCTAGTGTTTGTCTTCACAAAGAAAGAAAATTATCCTAGAGGGGAAGAAAGAGATACTGGAAGAAATGAACAGGGAAAAACTGGTAAACATTGGACAAATCAAAATAAGACTGCCTAATAACAATAACAAAATAATGTCCAATTTGTAGTAACAAAACAAGATAGAACTACAAAAAAGGTAACAGGAAAAAAAAAAGTATATCAGGAAGTAGTATTGAGAGTTAAAGCATTCCAACGTCCTTACCTTATTTGTGAGGAGACTAAAGATGTTAAATTTAGATTTTTATCAAGTATGTACATAAAATTTCTCTTAAATAAAGGAAGTATAATGTAGTAAAGGGGAGAATCAATGGAATGAGGAAATAAAATCAGTAGCAACTGACTCAGTAAAAAAGAGAGTAAGGAAATTTAATATTGACTTTAGTAATTGTTTGTGAATCTCTTGCCTTAACATGACATATACTAAGTAACTATGTGTGAACTTCATACACACACATACACACACACACACACACACACACACACACACACACACACACCCCTACAGGGAAAATGAAAAAAAAAAAATAGTGATATGTGAACAGGTAGTTCTGGCTTGGGATAAGATGTTTAATAACAGCATCATACATATTATACAGGGCATGTGTTACAGGAGAAGAACCTGAAATGTAAGGAACCAAAATCTTTTACAATAGACAGTAAACCTGCCTGACCTCTGCCTCAGAGAGAGGCATTATCTTCAACATACTGCATAATAAGCATTTCTGCTCTTTGTTCTATTTTACAAGACTGTTAACTATGTAAACACTCTGGAAAGATGAGCCGTTGCCTTTGTTTGCAAGATGTTTAGAAATGTGAGAAATACATGGAGAGTATTTCCCAACAACTTTGATAAATCTGTGAGGCCTCAGTTTTCTCATCTGAAAAGTGGAATGAATAGTGTGAGTATGTAGTTGTGAGGGTCAAATGATATAGTGCATATAAAACGCTTAACATCATATCCAAGGACTTTGTCAATATAAGCTACTATTATAAATGACTATTTTTTGAATAAGATGTGAGTGTGTTTATTGAATTCTTTGTTTTCTCTAATAAATTGTGAATCACTATGTTGTACACCTGAAACATATAATACTCTACATCAACTATATCTCAGTAAAAGCAATCAGGGTCTCAGCATTGGCTTCTACAGCCTTCTGAATTATTAATACTTTTAGGAACACTTTGTCAGAGTTGAGGATGCCCAAGTAGCCAAAGCAAGATTTTAATAGCAAAGAAATGATAGGAATTGTGAAGTTCCCTTCATCTTTAGACCACCTCCAGCCTCTACAAAAGCACCTCCCACTCCAAGTAGTTCCATTCTGGGTGTCCCAGTGTTGCCGAAATCCTGGGCTCTGTTCTCTGGTACCAAACTGAAACACAGAGACAGTGTTTTGGGTGAAGTGGAAAGAGTAGCTTTTATTGCCTGGCCAGGCAAAAGAGGCCACAGTAGGCTAGCGCCCTCAAGACTGTGCCCTCCCTTGGGAAAAATAGGAAGGGATCTTAGAGTTCAGGAGGGGAAGGGAGTGCTGCAGATAAGGAGGGCAGATGCAAGCTTGCATTCTTCCTTCCTGTTGGAAAGCCTTTATATGGTCAAAGTCGGGGTCAGGAGGTCTTGGGAGGGTTCCGGCAGTCTTTGAGGGTATCGCATCTTGACTTTTTTTCTGGAATAAAGCATTCTCACAAAAGAAGGGAGTGTGAGGGAGTGCTTCCTCAGAGAAGCAAACACTACTGCACTGTAAAGCTCTGATTAGAAAGTAATTGTTTTCAAAATGTAATTAAGTAAGCAAGAGAAACATTTCAGAGATAATGGCTGAGTGGGCTTAAAAGAATAAGGCCTAGCATATTGGAGGCAACCTTAACCAATTTCTACTAACACCATGAGTGTCTCACACCTGCTGCTGCTGCTGGGTGGATCCTCCCTTGCTGTTTTCACCCCTCACCCTCAGGGAGCTCTGCACTGCCCTCTTCCGGGCGTGGAAGGAGCTGCTCCATTTTGCCACTGTTCCGTACCTCTTGAAATGGCATCATATGTGTGTGTGTGTGTGTGTGTGTGTGTGTGTGTGTGTGAGAGAGAGAGAGAGAGAGAGAGACAGAGAGAGAGAGAGACTGACTGTCATATAAAACATGCCCACATGCCCTTTTGCCTCTACTTCAGAGAAGTCCCAAAGCATTGTCTCTTGTACAATGCCCTACATTTTAAAGAGTTTATTATTTAGGCTTTTACTTGAGACATTTCCTCTCTCATAGCATCAGAGATTCTGGAGATGAATTTGAGTGAGAGTGCCAGGAAATACTGGAAATCACGAGACTTAGACCCCCTGTATTAAGACAATTTTTGTTAGGATCAGGCCTATCGCATGTGGCTGTTTGTTCCCATAGGAAGAGGGCTCACCTAAAGGATCCCAGCCTCTCCTCAAACCAGCTTCTGTAGCACCAGCCCACTGATTTGCATTCATGTCTAGTTATGTCAACAGAACAGTGGGTTCAATTTGAACTCTTCTATGTGAGGCTCCTAGGCCCCCGGCTCCTCGGTTCCTACCGGGCCCGTCCTAACAGTCATACTCAAGCCTGAAGCTGGCAGGGTTCTAGGGTCAAGCTGAGATCCCTGCTCCTGATACATATGTACAAAGAAGTTGGCTTATATCCTGCCTACTTCCAAGTGTGAGTATGTGCCTTGCCTTAAATTTTAAATATATCAGACTTCCTCCATTTACTCATTTTTCATTGGTCAAGGAGGGCATACAAGATGCCTTTTATACACAGTTCCTGGATCATAGCCATCCCAGTCTGTTTCTCATTTTATGTCTTCACAGATGTGACTGTCCCTAGTTAAAACCTGAGAGTACACTATTAGTTAACTAGTTAACTCTGAAGAATATTTTTTCTGAAGTTAAGATATTAGCATCAACAACACTATATTCAGCCTCTGTGGTTGGGAAAAAAAAGTATTAAAATCGGGCATATGAAGGAAATGTAGAATCTGGCTCTGTATTTTTATGATTTAATGTTCTTAACACTCTCTTCGCCCCCAGGTCATGCAGATGTATCTTCCATTTTGTGGAATTGCCATATCTAATGCTCAGCTCTTTGCCGCCTCAAGGAAAGAATATGAAAGAAGCAGGGTGAGTAGAAGGAAGCACTGCTGACAGCCTCAGAGCTCTTTGTCTTTCAAGTGTCTGTGAGTCATTATGTTTTTTTAAAATCGTAGATGATCTTTGAATAGTACAGAAACATTTTTTTTTAATCTGTATAATTCTTCAGGTCTGTGGTTGATGATCCCCTTTAAGCAATAAACCCAAATGGAAGTGGATATAAATCCTCTGTTGTTGTGTGGGGGAAATAGCTTCTTTTAAAAAGGGAATTAATTTCACATCTGTACTACAAGGCAATAGATATATTCTAGCTTACTTATAGTTTTGAAACAATAACACAAATTAGTGATCTTTTTACAATTTAGTTCCTTTAGGAAGCAAGGTATGTTACAGATGATTTCACCCCAACTCACAAATTATGTTTGTGAATTGAAAGTTTTCCTGGAAGAGGATGACAATGCTGTAGACACCAGCTTATAGGATTATAAAGAAGCATAGATATAGGGATTACTGTCATCTACCTTCACCAGTTGTAGGGCTAAATAGTAAAAAACAAAACAAAAACAAAGACTGGTACTCAAAAAATTGCTAAACAATCAAGTAGAGGTTAAATGTATTAGACTCACTCTATTTTTAAATATAGGGACATTACTGTCACGATTTAGAAATATATTTAACAAGAAGATGTTCAGAAAGGTTGGAAACCCTCAGTTGATTAGTAATCAAATTGATAGAAGTTTCATTTACTAAGCATTATGATTTATGAATATTTCACAGGAAACAATTTACAACTACAGCCATCTTCTTTAGCACAGCATACGACCTCTTTTCTCTGATTTGGATCCTGTTTTCATCTTTAGCCGCATGTCTTACCATTCTCCTCCTTTCACTGGGTGTTGAGATCCTTTAATGGATGGGAACCTGGTGGTCTGGAGTCAACCAATAAGAAAGTAAAGGAGAGAGAAAGAGTCTGATATTCCTTGGTTTATGCAGAAAGTCAACAAAGTCCCTGACACAGAGCTTGCTCTGTTCACGGAGGCCTCAGGTGCCCTCTCAATGGGGTGAAGGCACAGAGCATCTTCTCTAGAGGATCTGAGAAGCCCGGGCAGGAAAGTGAACTCAGAGAGCCTCTGCGCTCCAGGGGATTAGCCTGAAAAAGAGAGATAGGGAGAGAGAGAGGGAGGGAGAGGGAGAGAGATGGAGAGCTGTCTCTTATACACATCTGTGTGTGAGAGAGAGAGAGAGAGAGANAAAGTGAACTCAGAGAGCCTCTGCGCTCCAGGGGATTAGCCTGAAAAAGAGAGATAGGGAGAGAGAGAGGGAGGGAGAGGGAGAGAGATGGAGAGAGGGAGAGGGAGAGAGAGAGGGAGAGAGAAGGAGAGAGGGAGAGAGGGAGAGGGAGAGAGAGAGGGAGGGAGAGAGAGAGGGAGGGAGAGAGAGAGGTAGGGAGAGAGAGAGGGAGGGAGAGGGAGAGAGAGGGAGGGAGAGAGGGAGAGAGAGAGAAAGCAAGACACAGGGACCAAATCTCTGATGGAGCAGAGGTGTTTTATTCAACATTGTGTAGGTATTTATTACTGTCTTACAAGATAGCTATTTTCAGCAGAGATAAAATCAAAACTTACAAGTTATCAAGGAAACATGAGGTCATCCATATGAAAGAGAGAAGGTTGTAAATAATCACTTTTAGCATATGGTTCATAAAAAGGAAGAGGGTACTTATCACCGTATAGAAAAACTAACGAAGGAAATGCCTGGATTCCTCAGCCCCCAGGAGAGGTTTGCCTCTCCTCTTAATTCCTGAATATTCAGGAAGTAATAAGGAACAGAGAATTCCTGACAGATCCAAAACAGCACACAGGAAGCCTCCTGTTAAATGCTTCCTGACAGTTGGGCGCTCTAGCAGTATAGGCCCCAATTTCCAGAAAACAGTCTGTTTCACTTTCTCATTCTCTTAATAATATTTCTCCCTCTGCTTTCAATGCCTCATGTCCACCTTTTTCTCCCACTGCTTTTGCCTTGCATTTTCCTGAAGACCCAGCTCAGTGTTCCATTTAATCTTTCCTTCTTTATTTATTATTTTGTCTTATATTTACTGCCATTGTTTTATTGTGGACACTTATCACACTGTATAATATTTATCAATGGCCCTCCTCTCCAACTACATTTTGAATTCCTTAAGGAACACTTCATGCATTATGAATCTTTGCATCCTCATGTATTAATTTACTCAACGAATATTTATTTTGTGGTCCTCTTCAGACACTGTCCATCAAAGTCCCTGCCTTCATATAACTTTATCATTTAGATGAAACAATAGATTATAGACAAACAAACAAATAAAAAATAATATAGTATCAGGTGGTGCTAAGTGCTATAAAAAAAGAACAAAGTGAGATAATGGAATACAGACTGGTTGCTGAAGGGTAGTTTAGGATGATGTTTATTTCAGAAGGTGATCAAGAAGGTCTCTATGAAGAGGTAATATCTGAGCAGAAACCTAAATGAAATGAAGGAGCAAAGCCACACAAAGATCTAGGAAGAAGATTCCAAGCAGTGGAAGTATCAAGTGCAAAGGCCCAGTGGTAGGAGAAGCTTTGGTCCATGTGTCTAAAGAGCCGATAGGAAAGACCTCAGATAGCCAAAACAATCCTAAGGAAGAAGAACAAAGCTGGGGGCATCACACTTCTTTATTTAAAACTATTCTTCAAAGCTATAGTAATCAAAATAGTATTGTACTGGTATTAAAAACAGACATACAGACCAATGGAATAGAATTGAAGTGAAGTGAAGCCGCTCGGTCATGTCTGACTCTGCGATCCCATGGATTATAGCCTACAAGGCTCCTCTGTCCATGGAATTTTCCAGGCATGAGTACTGGTGCGGGTTGCCATTTCTTTCTCCAGGGGATCTTCCGAAGCCAGGGATCGAACCCAGGTCTCCCGCATTGCAAGCAGATGCTTTATTGTCTGAGCCACCAGGTTAATTCCTGGAATAGAATTAAGAGCCCAGAAATATACCCATACATATAGAGTCAATGTCTATTTGACTAGGGAGCCAAGAATACTCAATGGGGAAAAAGTAGTGTTTTTCAATAAATGGTTTGGGAAAACTGGATATTCACATGCAAAATAATGAGATTAGATTAGACGTCTGTCTTACATCACTCACAAAAATTAACTTGAAATAGATTAAAAGCTTAAACTTGAGACCTGAAACTGTAAAACTCCTAGAAGAAAATATGGGTGAAAGCTCCAGTGATTTTTTGGGGAGTCTGATATAAAAGCTCAAGCAACAAAAGCAAAAATAAACAAGTGAGACTACCTCAAACAAAAAAAACTTCTTCACAGCAAAAGAAACAATCAAAACATTCAGAAGTAAACTATGGAATGGGAGAAAATATTTGTAAATCATCTGTATTGATAAGGGGTTAATCTCCAAAATATATAAGGAACTCATATAACTCAATAGCAAAACAAACAAACAAAGAAAAACAAAACCAAAAACCACCCCCAAATCATCCAATTAAAAAATAGAGGATTTGAAAAGACATTTTTCCAAAGAAGACATACAAATGGCCAATAGACACATGAAAAGATGCTCATCATCATCAGGGAAATGCAAATTAAAACTATAATGAGATATCACCTCCTATCTCTTAGAATGGCTGTTATCAAAAAAATAAGAGATAACAAGTGTTGGTAAAGATGTGGAGAAAAGGGAACCCTTTGTACACTGTTGATGGGAATATAAATTGGTGCAGCTACTATGGAATACAATATGGAGGTTCCTCAAAAAATTAAAAATAGAACTACCATATAATCCAGCAGCTTCACGTCTGAGTATATATCCAAAGGAAATTAAATTGCTAGCTCAAAAAGATATCTGCACTCACATGTTCATTGCAATATTATCTACAATAGCCAAGATATGGAAGCAACCTAAGTGTCCGTTAATAGATGAATGGATAAAGAAATTGTGATGCACACATGCACACACACAATGGAGAATTATTTAGCCATAAGACAGAAGAAAATCCTGCCATTTGTGACAAAATGGATGAAACTTGTGGGCACTGTGTTAAGTGAAATAAGTTCAGTTCAGTTCAGTCACTCAGTTGTGTCCGACTCTTTGCAACACCATGAACCACAGCATGCCAGCCCTCTTTGTCCATCACCAACTCCTGGAGTTCACCCAACCTCATGTCCACTGAGTCAGTGATGCCATCCAACCATCTCAGCCTCTGTTGTCCCCTTGTCCTCCTCCTTTCAATCTTGCCCAGCATCAGGGTCTTTTCAAATAAGTCAGCTCTTCCCATCAGATGGCTAAAGGATTGGAGTTTCAGCTTCAACATCAGTCCTTCTAAAGAACACCCAGGACTGATCTCCTTTAGAATGGACTTGACTTAAATAATGTGAAGTGCTAAAGAAGAAAAAATTGTGTGCATCGCAATCTGTGTCTAATCTCAAGAGTGCATGGGAGTTTTTCTTCATGATTTACTTTGTATTTTGTCAATTCTAAAATGCCTGTATTTTTCTTAACTGTATCTTAAATTGGAATATTCAGTGGGGAGCTGTTGTTTCATTCTTTAATGGAGCATAAAGTCATGATATGTGTCAGAATTCATGCGATCTTTGATTTAAAATAGTAATATAATCTGTCACATTAACATTAAAATCAAAATCATGATCATTTAACTTGGTGCAGGAAAAACATTTGATAAAATTCAACATCATTTATGAAAAAATAAGCAAAGGAGAAACAAAAAAATTTTTAATGCGGCAAGTGACTTACAAAATACAGCAAACATTGAAATATCAAATGCATTCCCTTTAAGTTTGGGAACAAGACAAGGATGCCTGCTATTAACCACATCTATTCATTTTATGCTGACAGTAATAACCAACACATTTAAGCTTTAAAAAGAAAAATTATAAAATAGAAACAAGATTTCTTATTATTTAAAGATGAAATAATTGCTTAGTGAGAAAAGATTTCATAAATAGGCTTCAGAAGGTTTTGCATTTAGACATTAAAAACAATGTACACTGCATTGGCAACAAATTGTAGGAAAGGCTTTTGAAAAAAAATTTTCAATAGCAAAAAAACCTTTCAAGTTTACAGTAAAGATGTAAAACATTTAAGGTGAAATAGAACAAAAATTGAAAAACTGTAAAACTATTTTCAAGCATTTTTAGAGCTGGAATAAATGGAGAATAATATCTTTATGAAACAGGAGTCAATATTATATCAATTTTCCTTGTGAATTAACAGAATTTTAAGTTTCCAACTGAGATTCTTGTGGAAGTTGACAAGTTATTTCTAAAATTTATATGGAAGTACAAAGTGTCAGTAGATCTGTAAAACTATTTTCAAGCATTTTTAGAGCTGGAATAAATGGAGAATAATATCTTTATGAAACAGGAGTCAATATTATATCAATTTTCCTTGTGAATTAACAGAATTTTAAGTTTCCAACTGAGATTCTTGTGGAAGTTGACAAGTTATTTCTAAAATTTATATGGAAGTACAAAGTGTCAGTAGAAATTAATATTCTCATGAAAAAATAACAATGACAGGTTGCTTTAATAGTATTTACTGATTAAGACAGCATGGATAGATAGTGCAAGGATAGATAAATAGTGCAAGGATAGATAAATAGACCAATGGAAGAGCTCTAACAGACCCTCACAGATATGAAAACTTGACTTGTGACAGAGATGAGGTTGCAAATCACTGGGGAAAGAATAGAAATTGTGCTAGAAAATTGATTATATACATGCTATATATTAAAGTCATAATATAAAGTACCACTGGGGTTTCTTTTTGGGGTGATGAAAATTTTCTGGACTTAGATAGTGGTGACTCTTGCACAAATGTGACTTTAATGAAAAACAATGATATACTGTAAAAGGGTGACTTATGCTAATTTTTCTCAATAAAGCTGTTATGAAAAAGAAAAAATTCTTGGCAGGTGAAGAGCAAATATCTAAAACTTTAAAAAAATATTCTTAAGGAAATATTTGTGTAACTTCAGGCCAGGAAAGGGTTTTTTTAAACTAAAAAATTCACAGTAGAAAAGAATATAAAAATTACAGTAAGTAATGTGTATCATACTGCTTCAAACTTTTATATATATTAAGTAATTTAGCAAAGGCCCACTCCACTCTTCTTGCCTGGAAAATTCCATGGGCAGAGGATCCTGGCAGGCTATAGTCCATGGGACAGGAAAGAGTTGGACACAGCTAAGCATAGTGCAGCACAGTAAATTTAAATGCATTAAAATTTAGACTTTGTGTTTATAAAAATACTCTGAGAAGAATGAAAGTACAAGCTCAACTTGGGGCAGAGCAGATATTTGCAACACTTGTAACTGGACAAAGGGTTAGTATCTAGAATATATAAAACCCTTCTATGAATCAGTCAAAAAAAACACAAAACAACCCATTAAAAGAATTGCAAGACACTTAATCTTTTCACAGCAGAAGAATGGCAAATAAAAGTGCAAAAATGCTCAACTTTACTGATAATCAGAAATTTGAATCTAGCTGTCTAGGTTTTCAGGAAGGTTCACTTTTCTGGGCAGGGGGACAAAACATTTTTTAAATTGACACTTTACTAGCTTGACTTATAAATTTCCTACATTTGTGTATATGATCCCTAGCCTTGCATGTATTGGCCAGGGGTGCATATGCTCAGGCAGGCTTATAAATGTATGTTTATATAACTTAAAGAAAAGCGAGGAGACTCCAAAGACAAAATGCAAGGCAGTGATTACCTTTCTGATGGAAAGAAATTGGTGCTATCAAAGAAGCTAAAAGAGGGTCTTTTAGTGTAGTGTAATAATATTTCCTTGAGTAGAGAGGCATGTATTTAATACAACTCAACATTTTATGTAAACTACATTTAAGGGTTATGTTTTCAATGAAAAGGTTTAAGGTGGCACATTTTTAAGCAGCATAACACATTTTTTTACTTGTGACTGAGTTCAGCAGAGTTCAGTCTCAGTCGTGTCCGACTCTTTGCAACCCCGTGGACTGCAGCATGCAAGGATTCTCTGTCCATCACCAACTCCCAGAGCCTACTCAAACTCATGTCCATTGTGTCGGTGATGCCATCCAGCCATCTCATCCTTTGTCATCACCTCCGCCCACCTTCAATCTTTCCCGGCATCAGGGTCTTTTCCAGTGAGTCAGTTCTTCACATCAGGTAGCCAGAGAACTGGAGTTTCAGCTTCAACATCAGTCCTTCCAATGAATATTCAGGACTGATCTCCTTTAGGATTGATTGGTTGGATCTTCTTGCAGTCCAAGGGACTCTCAAGAGTCTTTTCCAACACCACAGTTTGAAAGCATCAATTCTTTGGCATTCAGCTTTCTTTATAGTCCAACTCTCACATCCATACATGACTACCGAAAAAAACCATAGCTTTGACTAGATGGGCCTTTGTTGATAAAGTAATGTCTCTGCTTTTTAATATGCTGTCTAGGTTGGTCATAGCTTTTCTTCCAAACAGCAAGCATCTTTTAAATTCATGGCTGCCATCACCATCTGCAGTGATTTTGGAGCCCCCAAAAATAAAGTCTGTCACTGTTTCCATTGTTTCCCCATCTATTTGCCATGAAATGATGTGACCGGATGCCATGATCTTAGTTTTCTGAATGTTGAGCTTTAACCCAATTTTTTCACCCTCCTCTTTCATTTTCATCAAGAGGCTCTTTAGTTCTTCTTCACTTTCTGCCATAAGGGTGGTATCATCTGCATATCTGAGGTTATTGATATTTCTCCCGGCAATCTTGATTCCAGCTTGTGCTTCATCCAGCCTGGTATTTCACATGATGTACTCTGCATATACGCTAATTAAGCAGGGTGACAATATACAGCCTTGATGTACTCCTTTCCCAATTTGGAACCACTCTGTTGCTCCATGTCCAGTTCTGAATGTTGCTTCTTGACCTGCATACAGATTTCTCAGAAGGAAGGTCAGGTGGTCTGTTATTCTCAACTCTAAGAATTTTCCACAGTTTGTTGTGATCCACACATTCAAAGGCTTTGGCATAGTCAGTAAAGAAGAAGTAGATTTTTTTCTGGAGCTCTCTTACTTTTTCTGTGATCTAGCAGATGTTGGCAATTTGATCTCTGGTTTCTTTGCCTTTTCTAAATACAGCTTGAGCATCTGGAAGTTCTTGGTTCATGTGCTATTGAAGTCTGGCTTGGAGAATTTTGTGCATTACTTTGCTAGCATGTGAGATGAGTGCAATTGTGCGGTAGTTTGAGCATTCGTTGGCATTGCCTTTCTTTGGGATTGGAATGAAAACATCTTTTCCAGTCTTGTGGCCACTGCTCTTGGAGAATTTTGTGCATTACTTTGCTAGCATGTGAGATGAGTGCAATTGTGCGGTAGTTTGAGCATTTGTTGGCATTGCCTTTCTTTGGGATTGGAATGAAAACATCTTTTCCAGTCCTGTGGCCACTGCTGACTTTTCCAGATTGCTGCCATATTGAGTGCAGCACTTTCACAGCATCATCTTTTAGGATTTGAAGTAGCTCGACTGGAATTCCATCACTTCCATGAGCTTTGTAGTGATGCTTCCTAAGGCCTACTTGACTTCGCATTCCTTTGGCATAGTCAATAAAGCAGAAATAGATGTTTTTCTGGAACTCTCTTGCTTTTTCGATGATCCAGCCTGTATTATTTCACATATACAGTGGATCTATGAAAGTGGAACTCAAAGAAGCAGAAGGTAGTATGGTGGTTTCCAGGAGCTGGAGTGTCCAGGAAAGGGAGAGATGTTGGTCAAAGTATACAGACTTCTAGTTATAAGATGAGTAAGTTCTGGAGATCTAGTGTTCAGTGTGATGACTATAATTATTGATACTGCATTATACACATGAATATTGCTGAGAAAATAAATCTTAATGTTCTTACCACAAAAAAATGTAATTATGTAAGGTGATGGATGTGTTAACTAACCTTAGTGTAGTAATCATTTTGCAGTATATAGGTGTATTAAATCATCACGTTGTACACCTTAAACTCACACAAAGTTTTATGTCAGTTATATCTCAATAAAGCTGGGGGTGGGGAGAAATAATATAGCTGAACAATGAGAAGTGAGAGATTCTCCAAAAAATTTAGCAGTGAAATGTAGAAGGCCTACTGATGTGGGAAATGAATGAAAATGACTTTAGGCTTGTACAGGTGGCAAATAAACAGTTGGATATGGGAGTCTGGAGTCGAGATTACTATTTGGGAACCATCAGCATATAGATGGTATTTAAAACTAGGGTACAGGTGGGAAAAATATATGGATAAGAGAATGGAAAAGGTCCAAGGATGAGTCCAGGAGCAAAGGAAGGTCTGAAGAAGAAGGAGCTGGGGACATGCAAATAACATTGAGAAACAAGGAGTGTTCAACTGTGTGCAAAGCTTCCATGTCTGTCGCATTGCATGTCATCCCAGATTTTCTTCTCTTTTTTTTTCTCCTATTTTGGAGCCAGTCTGCATTGTTATTTGTGAAACTTTTATCGCTTGTTAGTAAAGCAGCAATTTTTAATTAGAAACAATAAAATTACTATAATGCGATTTGTCAGTACAAAACTCAAGGCACAATTAGTTTTTCCTCTGAGATAAATGTTCCTGTATAAGGGTCCCAGAGGCCCCATCCATGCAGTCACAACAAATTGAAAAGTTAAATAATTGTTCAGTTAATATGATCCATCTGAAGAACTAGTCTGGATGATTAGGGAAATAATGTCCCCTCCCTTAATAACAGGGGATTTTGTTGGTAATTATGCAGACAGTTGCCTCATTTTTAATATTATATTTGCACATGAAATTACCACACATTGACCTCTTACAGCGATTTGCTGTCCAAATGCCAAACGGACAGAATACACTTAAAACCTTTTTCAACTCGTAGTGTTTCTCTTTGCTTTGGAATCACAGAGCAATGCATAGCCCTTAGCCACAGTCACAAGCTCTCTTTAGAGAAAACGCTGTCCAGCTTTAGACTCATTTCATGGATCCCTTAACTCATTCAAATATTTTTCTACCTCAATAGACTCAGAGAAGAAATTCTCATGTTTCAAATGGTTTCAGGACAAATAAAATGCATTACCAAAGTTGAAAATTAGTCAACACCACTTATCAGAATAGATGTGAATTTGAAAACCCATGAAATCCTTTTGTCACAGGTCAGACTGGAGATATCATATTAAATTCTATTCATGTTAATTTCATATTCTATCATATTAAATCCTCTGGCCAATTCACTGGCTGTGTAATTTTCTGATTGCACTCTGATAGAGGCAAAATATCTACTACCTGTAAATGGCTCACTGTTCTTCAGTCTCTGGACGTATCCATGTAATTAAAAATTCTAAATAAATATTATTTCAATGTATAACTTGCAAGCTATCTTAGCTGGATAAAAATGATGCTATCACAATTTCATTTTTAAATGAGTATAGTTTTCAAGTTAGAATTTAATTTTTTTCTTTAATTTTTATGCTGTTTATTTTATTATTTTAATAAATTTTTAATGATGTTTTCTTTTTGAGATGTATAATGGCATTTAAATGTTCTCCTGGACAAATTTCTTGTGTAGAGGGATTAATAGGGGTTTTATATATGTATTTGAAGGTTTTGAAACTTAACTAGCATCCACTACTGTAATTCTTTAACAGTTCTGTGAGAGATATATATTAATGAAAATAAGTCTTGAGTCTGACCATGAAGTTATTTCTTCCAGATGGTGAGGAAGAGATGCTTTGTAATTTTCTGAAATAAATGTGCCTTGGAGAGAATCAAGTATTTGGTATTCATAAAATGTTGATTTTTAAACCCAGTCATGTTTCTTAAAACATTGCAGAAAAACTACTGTAGGAGCAGAAATGCCTGTCAGTAATGATTATATGAGATCATGTAGTCATCAACCATGTGGAATATAGTCATATAGCTATATGAGGAATTTATGTGGGATTATATGGACTGGGGGGCTACTGTCCATGGGATCATAAAGAGTTGGACATGACCGAGCAACTAAACACACACATACGGACTGGCACTATTCTTAAGTTATATTTTATAATTCAAGACTGTGTTATGAAATGAAACGACGGAAATATGTCAAAATAACCATAAACACTTTTAAAATTTAGCCACACAAAAATATTTATATTTTTATAGCAAAGACGAAATGGAATTTTTGAGAGACAAATTTTCATTCAGTCCCTTAGCCACCTAAATGCATCCATTTTCTCTTTCCTAGGCTTTGCTAGAGGTGGTTAATGACCTCTTTGAAGAACAGACCGACTTGGAGAAAATTGTCAAGAAAATAATGCATCGGGCCCAAACACTACTGAAATGTGAACGCTGTTCTGTTTTACTCCTGGAGGACATCGAATCACCAGTAAGTCGTCTTGCATCTGTCATCTGCGTTAAGGAAGTTAAGTTTAGTTTGGCTGTAACTAAGTTCGTGAAATCGCGACTTGAACCACTCTTGTGACCCTTCTAACATGAGGTGACTTTTCATAAAAGTAAAGTTTTTATTTCCTGCATGTGTTTTCTCAGTCTTGATCTGCTGTCATCTGAGAAACTCTGACAACCTGGAGGTCTAGCGGAGCCCTGTGTACACAGACGAGGCAGCTAAAGGATAGGAAAGTGAAAGTGAAAGTCGCTCAGTACTGTCAGACTCGTTGCAACCCCATGGACTGTACAGTCCACGGAATTCTCCAGGCCAGAATGCTGGAGTGGGTAGCCTTTCCCTTCTCCAGGGCATCTTCCCAACCCAAGGATGGAACCCAGGTCACCTGCATTGCAGGCGGATTCTTCACCAGCTGAGCCAGCAGGGAAGCCCAAGGGATGGAAGGGGTTGCCCAAACTCACACGGCTGAAGAGAAGAGAAGCTAGGCTGCCAGCCTCGCACTGAACCCATACAGCAAGGGAAGGCCCTCAGCACATGTGAGCAGGGACTGCAGGCCGCGCAGTACTCCGCAGCCCTCTTCTGGGGGTGCGGGTAGGGGAGTGGGAAGCAGGACTCTCTGCGCTTGCGCTAAGTTTCCGCCTTCTGCTGCTGCTGCCTCGGGCCTGTGGACACAAACTCGGTGCGCGCCGATCAGGAGGCGGAGGCTCCTTCCCTCCTCACACGGGGGCTGCTTACTCTCACCTCAGGGGCAAGTAGCCCTTGGCCTCGGCCTCGGGCCTGCCTTATCTTGGCTTTCAGGCCTTTTAGGTCCTCTGGCTCTTTGTGGGAAGTCTGCTGGGTACACACACAGCAATATTGAAAATAATGACCATCATCCATCTAACTTCTTGAAAGCTAAATGTCTACACCCTCAGCAGCAGTTTAATATCTTTGCCGTGAACTCTTTTCAAAGACCAGGAATTGTCTAGCAATGAAGTGCCGTTTTAATACCTCAGAGAATGATGTTTTACTGTAGTTACTTAGAAAGGTTATTGTCTTTGCCTTTAGGTTTGAGTTCCTCAAAAAAACAAGAACCTTGGGTAAATTTTGGAGATTTAATAACAAATATTGTAGAACTTAAAATATTTTAAGTTTTTGAAAATATTTCATTGATATATAGTTGATTTACTATGTTGTGTTAGTTTCAGGTGTTCAGCAAAGTGATTCAGTTATATATATCCTTTTTGGAATTCTTTTCCATTATAGCTTATTACAAGATATTGAGTATAGTTCCCGATGCTATACGGTAGGACCTTGTTGGTTATCTATTTAGCATTAAGCTTTCAAAAATCTGTATACACTTAAAATGTTTAGGAGTATTTCCCCATATCTTAGTCGGATTCTTCACCAGCTGAGCCAGCAGGGAAGCCCAAGGGATGGAAGGGGTTGCCCAAACTCACACGGCTGAAGAGAAGAGAAGCTAGGCTGCCAGCCTCGCACTGAACCCATACAGCAAGGGAAGGCCCTCAGCACATGTGAGCAGGGACTGCAGGCCGCGCAGTACTCCGCAGCCCTCTTCTGGGGGTGCGGGTAGGGGAGTGGGAAGCAGGACTCTCTGCGCTTGCGCTAAGTTTCCGCCTTCTGCTGCTGCTGCCTCGGGCCTGTGGACACAAACTCGGTGCGCGCCGATCAGGAGGCGGAGGCTCCTTCCCTCCTCACACGGGGGCTGCTTACTCTCACCTCAGGGGCAAGTAGCCCTTGGCCTCGGCCTCGGGCCTGCCTTATCTTGGCTTTCAGGCCTTTTAGGTCCTCTGGCTCTTTGTGGGAAGTCTGCTGGGTACACACACAGCAATATTGAAAATAATGACCATCATCCATCTAACTTCTTGAAAGCTAAATGTCTACACCCTCAGCAGCAGTTTAATATCTTTGCCGTGAACTCTTTTCAAAGACCAGGAATTGTCTAGCAATGAAGTGCCGTTTTAATACCTCAGAGAATGATGTTTTACTGTAGTTACTTAGAAAGGTTATTGTCTTTGCCTTTAGGTTTGAGTTCCTCAAAAAAACAAGAACCTTGGGTAAATTTTGGAGATTTAATAACAAATATTGTAGAACTTAAAATATTTTAAGTTTTTGAAAATATTTCATTGATATATAGTTGATTTACTATGTTGTGTTAGTTTCAGGTGTTCAGCAAAGTGATTCAGTTATATATATCCTTTTTGGAATTCTTTTCCATTATAGCTTATTACAAGATATTGAGTATAGTTCCCGATGCTATACGGTAGGACCTTGTTGGTTATCTATTTAGCATTAAGCTTTCAAAAATCTGTATACACTTAAAATGTTTAGGAGTATTTCCCCATATCTTAGCAGTTCAGTTCAGTTCAGTTGCTCAGTTATGTCCAATTCTTTGCAACCCTTTGGACTATAGCCCACCAGGTTTCTCTGTCTAAGGGACTTTTGGGGCAAGAATACTGGAGTGGGTTGACATTTCCTTCTCCAGGGGATCTTCCCAACCCAGGGATCAAAACTTCATCTCCTGTGTCTCCTGCATTGCAGGTGAATTCTTTATCTGCTAAACCACTGGGGAAGCCAGACTAGATGGTAACATGCGGTAAAGGTGTTGGTGTAGTCGTGAAGGTTAAAAAGACCTTTTCCCTATCGGAGCTGAACATTCTAAGATTTTTCGGAATCGTGAAGTCAGGGCAGAAAACCTGGGGCCAGTCTATCATTTCTTCTCTTTGCCCATCTCCTCCCTCTCAGGGTGAGAATGAACTTCTTCAGTCCAGAGGGACAAGGTCAGTTGTAAAAGTGAACTGTGTGCAAAAAGAGGAGACCCATCTGTTTGGTACCATTTGAGAAGCTGTAAAGAATTTTTATCAAGGTTGCTAGGCAGGTGGTGGGGGAGCTGAGCATGGGGGCTGGCTTATCTATGTGGCATCACCGCGCGGAAAAGTCATAATGCCCTACTTTTCTTTAACATGCTTCTCACCAAAAGTTTCTTAAAACTTCAGACTTAAAGGGACTGATCGCTGTTCTGTGTGCTACCCTGATTGTCAGGTAGAAAGGATGGGAAGGAAACCATATACAGTCATACCATGTATAAGAGGAGAAGCCAGCTGAACAGGACATGAGGTGGCAAAAGCTGGCACAGAGGTTTCAACAAACAGAAAATCCTGCCAAGATGAAGTTCTCTGGCTGAGACTTCCTCACCTCAGAATGGTGGACTGATAGTAAATTTTTCAGGCTTTGCAAGTCACATGATCTCTCTTGCAGCTACTCATGGTAGCATGAAAGCAATTTCAGTATGGCTGTGTTCCAATAAAGCATTATTTATAAAAGTAGGTGGTGGGCCAGATTTGGCTGCAAGCAGTAGTTTTCAGATCTCCATCCTAGATAATCCTTGGGTGGCCTTTACCTTCTTATGACACTGAAAAATGAGCTGCCCACTTTTTTGCCTTGTTTCTGTGAAGTCAATATAAATTCAGATGGAACAAAGATTTGTGTAAAAAAAGAATTTAAAAATACTGGTGAGTATTGTTTTATAGTCATTCAGTGGGGAAAGGTTTTCTAAAACAGTCACACAATTCCTTAGAGAATATAAGGACATTAAACACTTTTATGATTTTTTAGCCACTGGACTGGTAAATATTTAAGAGAATTATAACAGCAAGTATGAGTGTGGGTATAAGAAAATGGACATTCTTATTACTGATGATGAAATTTTAAACTGGGGTAGCCTTTATGGATATAAGCTTGGTAAAATATGTTTCAGTTTTAAAAGAGCACAGCCTTTGCATTCAGCAATTTCTCCTCTTAAAATTTAACATAGTGAAGGAGATGGAGAAGAGTAAGAGAGCAAAATCAGTATATAAGAAGTTTTACTGCAGTGTTTATAGTTGTAAGAATATAAATCAAATAGCAACAGAAGTTTTATATAATGAAATGCTATAAATATATCCTTTAAAATAATGATGTTTATCTATTTGTATAGGAACAGTATCTGATATATTTTTAAGTAAGTAATAAAGGAGGAAAAACAAATGTAAAAGGAAGTGATTTTTATCAAAATATGGGTACATAAATGAGATCACATTTTCACAGTTATTAAATTGATGGAGTCTTAATTTTCTCCCTTTGAGTTGTGTTATCTTGCATCTTATCCTCCCAAGCAGAGTTCGAATTTATCGTCTCATGGAAAAAGGGGGCAGGTACTGGACTTTGCAGTAAGAGAGTGAACTTGAAAGTCAAGGTGTCACGAGAGAGGATCTGCTAAATGGATTTTTATTACCTTCTGCCAGTTAAGAACCAACCTAAAAACACCAAGGACAAGAAATAAAACTATAATTCACAAAAGAAAAAGCGTTCATAACTCTACTCCAATCATCACCCCACACACGGCTCACATGGCATAGTGAAAATTGGGCGGGGTACGGTAGAAAGCTGACTGCGGTTGCCTGCATCCAGCCATCTTGGACAGAGTGCAGTGTTCATCACAACAAGGAGTGCATAGCTCACCTGCGTGGAGCAGTACGGATGGGTGCCTGGGCAGGCTCAGAATGTTTCTTGAGTCCTCCTTGCTGCCATAGAGTGGCAGGAGAGGTCAGTGGTGAGACAAGCTGTCTTGCAAACAAGGCTGTCGGGAGGGTTGACAATGTGACTGGCAAGTCACCCTGCAGCTGCTAATCTTGGTCTCCTGGAGAGAATTTAAGGCTTTCATCACACAAAAATATCTATGTTGTATAGGACTTCATAGTAAGCAAGGGCGGCCCCTGTTAGGCAGGAGTTGCCTGGAAGAGTGTGTTGTTGAAAAAGCACTCAAAGACAACAGACCAAAGTTCAAGTGCAGTCGGCCTTACCCATCGTCCCGCTGTCACCCCTTCTCCATTATTGACTTAAAGATGTGGTGTGTGTGGGTGCTCCATGTCCAACTCTCTGCGACCCCATGGACTGTAACCCACCAGGCTTCTCTGTCCATGGAGTTTTCCAGGCAAGGATACTGGAGTAGTTTGCCATTTCCGTCTCCATGGGATCTTCCCGACCCAGGGATAGAACCTGCATCTCCTGCATTGGCAGGTGGATTCTTTACCACTGTATCAGCCAAAACAAAAAGCCACCAGCCTGGAGCTTATGCAAAAATATCAAAAGAAAAAAAAGGAAGAAAAGAATGTAAAAACAAACACCAGTTGAGAAACACACACCAGAAAAATTGCTAACAATTCTCCATGAAATGAAATTCAAGATAGTGTGATCTCTCAGGGGGAAAAAAGTGTTCAAAGAAGAGATACAAGGACTCAAGGAATAAAAGACAAACAGTAAACAGATAAGAAAACTGAGTTGGCAGAGCTTAGAAAGAAAGAGAAGAAAATATGTAACCATACAGAAATGAACATGACATTAAAAACAGAAGAAAAGAATCTCTAACATATTTTAAGAGGCATGGAAGATAAAATTAGAAGTTAAATGGAAAATAATACAGTATAAAAAGATAAGATAGAATGATAAATATGGAGTAAAAAGAAAGTCCAAAATAAGGATACTTGGTATCTCTGAAGAGAACATGAGAAATGAGACAGGAGAAAAAAAAAGAAGAAAACTGTATGCGATTAGAACCAGACATGGAACAACAGACTGGTTCAAAATTGAAAAAGGAGTACATCAAGGCTGTATATTGTCACCCTGCTTATTTAACTTCTATGCAGAGTACAGCATGAGAAACGCTGGGCTGGAAGAAGCACAAGCTGGAATCAAGATTGCCAGGAGAGATATCAATAACCTCAGATATGCAGATGACACCACCCTTATGGCAGAAAGCAAAGAGGAACTAAAGAGCCTCTTGATGAAGGTGAAAGAGGAGAGTGAAAAAGCTGGCCTAAAACTCAGCATTCAAAAAAATAAGATAATGGCATCCAGTTCCATCACTTCATGGCAAATAGACGGGAAAAAAATGGAAACAGTGACAGATTTTATTTTGAGGGGGTTCCAAAATCACTGCAGATGGTGACTGCAGCCATGAAATTAAAAGACACTTCCTCCTTGGAAGGAAAGCTATGACAAATCTAGACAGCATATTAAAAAGCAGAGACATCACTTTGCTGACAAAGATCTGTATAATCAAAGCGATGGTCTTTCTGGTAGTCATGTACAGATGTGAGAGTTGGACCATAAAGAAGACTGAGCACTGAAGAAGTGATGCTTTTGAGCTGTGGTCCTGGAGAAGACTCGAGGATTCCTTGGATGGCAAGGAGATCCAACCTGTCAATCCTAAAGGAGGTCAACCCTGAATTCTCACTGAAAGGACTGATGCTGCAGCTGAAGCTCCAATACTTTGACCACCCGATATGAAGAACCTACTCATTGGAAAAGACCCTGATGCTGGTTAAGATCGAGAGCAGGAGGAGAAGGGGACGACAGAGAAAGAGATGGTTGGATGGCATCACCAACTCAATGGATATGAGTTCAAACAAACTCCAGGAGACAGTGAAGGATGGGGAAGCCTGGCATGCTGCAGTCCATGGGGTCACAAAGAGTCGGACATGACTGAGTGACTGACCAACAATAGTAAAAATAGGACATTTTATTGAATTGAAAGCAAACTTGAATATACAGACTGAAAGAACACATCATTTCAGGAAAAGCTGATGCTCACTACTTAGTATTGAAACACATCCAGTGCTTATGGACTTCAAAGATAATGAAAAGATTCTGTGGGCATCTAGACAACGTCAAGTTACCTATTAAAGGAAAATTCATTCTGGTGTTAGTCTTCCTGATAGCACTCTCCAGTGCAAGAACACTGTATAGGAACAGATATCAAGTCCTCAGGGAAAGAAAATATGACTCTTTAATTTAAAACCCAGCCAAATTCATATTCAATTACATAAGCCCCAGATAGACATTTTAAATATGCAAAGGAGAGTGTGGGAAACTTAGTTCCCAGAAGCCCTTCCTGAAAAATATGACAGGTTGAAATCAAGCCAAGCAAGCAGTGGAGAAGACATAAGCATAGTATTGAGTACTGAATACCTAGAGCTAAGGCTAAAAAGCTGTGGGTGTATATTATCCTTGCAGAGGAACATTGTACTTGGAGAATAGACCCCTTTTACACCGAGTGGTATCTAGCCTGCTGTCTGTCTGGGGAGAGATGATACCTCATTGCTCAGATGTTCCTGGTAAACACAATCCTGAGAAATGAACCAGACAGAAAGTAGGACGTTATGGGCTTGGCACACACAGCCAAGACTGCAGTCAGTGCTATTCCTATTCCAACAGGTATCTTAGTTGCATGGACTATTTTAATTTTAGTGTATCAAATTTATCAATCTTCCTTTTCGATTTGGGACCTACAGGTTTTGTTTCTTAAAATTCTTTATGTACCTCCATGCTATGATGACATTCTCTTTATCTGATATTTATGGGCTTTTATGTCCATCTAGAATATAGTGTAAAGCTATATAAGTATAACCAGTTATCTCAGAACCACAGCCCCTTCTGTGTCATATCAGGTTTCCATATATAACTGTGTGTTTCTGAGCACACTATTTTGTCCCACTGCTCTGTTTCTGAACCAGTATCACACTTTCTCAGCTTCTATAATTTTATCACCCTCTTTGATATTTGATAGGACAAATCCTCAGTGTTGTTCTTCATTAAAATTGGCTTGCCTATTCTTGACCTGTTGCTCTTTCATATAAATTTTAAGAGCAGCTTATCCAGTTTCATGAACAACTGTAGATTTTGATTAAAATGGCTTTAATCTATAGATCAGTTTAAGAGATTTCTGCAAATAACAGAATCCACAAGGGAAAATGGTTTAAACAATAAGAACATTTGTATCTTACATGATAAGAAGATTCTGGGAATGGAGCAGCAGCAGATGATGTAATCAATGACCCAGACTCTGTCCATTTTCCTGTCTTAGTGGTTAGCCTTCCCTAGCTGGCTTCCACCTTCAGGGTCCAGGAACCTGGTACAGATCCAGATAGCATGTCACCCTGTAAATGTATTCCAGGAGAGGAAGGGAAACTTCTTTTTACATATTCTTCTTTTCCTCAAGGAGGAAAGTCTTTTCCAAAAGAATTTTTTCTAGCTGACTTTTCCTCCAGGCCCATAATCAAGAACAAGATGTTCAAATCGTTTATATTCTTAGTATTTTTTGTTATCCATCTATCATTCTCTGATAGAGGTATGTTCAAATCTTCAGTGTAACTGATTTATCACTGTCGTCTTATCCAGTTCTTTGGGTTGTTGATTCAGTTAGCTATATTAATACTAATTGTTTGTTTTTTCATTTGGGATTAGAGCTCAATTTAATGGGAGGGTGTTTTGTTTATACCATTGTTTTCTTTCATTCTCTCTTGTACTCTTCCCCCGCTGTCTAATAGTTTGCACAGGTCCTTAGCCCCTAATCAAGAACCAAGTCCTTATTTATACTGGTGGTTTTGTTTGTTTTTTCATTTGGGATTAGAGCTCAATTTAATGGGAGGGTGTTTTGTTTATACCATTGTTTTCTTTCATTCTCTCTTGTACTCTTCCCCCCCTGTCTAATAGTTTGCACAGGTCCTTAGCCCCTAATCAAGAACCAGGTCCTTGTTTATACTGGTGGCTTGGATCTCCTGCTGTGTGGTAATATTACATTACACCAGAAGCAGATGGTTCAGTCTCTGGGGGTGAAACTAGGCCACCTGTCTCAAGGAGGTACTTTTAGTTCCCAAAGTGCAGAAGTAGATGCCTGCCTATTTCTGGACTTGGAGCACAGTAGGTCTGAATCTTCATGTTTGTGACCTCAAAGATATTTTTTCTCTCTCCTATTCTCCCCTTATCTTTTCTCTGCCTTTAAATTTCTATATGTCTTTCTGACTTTCTGTATTTTATTAATCTTTGTTTTTGGAAGAAAGTGGAAGAATCATAGCATGAACTTATAGCACCATCTCTACTGGCATTCCATACACTACTTTTTACAATCAGAAAAAAAAATATCATCTTAGGGAAAAAAGAATCTTCTCAGTTTCTGTCCTCTGAATATAACTTTTGCTCTTCTCTATTTTATTAGAATCATTTCTGGAAACAAAACCTTCTGATTTTTTTTTTTTTTTTGGAGTGTGTGATTTGAATACTCTTAAAGGCTGGTTATTGAGAGGAAGAGGGAGAAAAAACATTTAAATATAGTTTGTAGAAACTCTGATTTGTCAAGCTCTTAACTCAGTGTTAAGCCTGCATTTGTCCTCTTTAAACTGGGCAGTCAGGTATAAACTGACCGGTTTACTCAGTGGATGGCAAAAATAGGAACAAGGAATGCCTTATTAACCCATCTCTCCTGCCAAAGTTAATATTTTACCCTCCTTTGCTTTTCTTTAGTGTTTTAGTCAATCAATCTTAAGTGACTTTGTCGATGGCATTTTCCAGTAGACTGAAAAAATAAGAAGATTGTTCCGTAGCTAGCTGCTGTCAACATTAGGAACTACTTAGTCCTATGAACTGAATATTCCCTGCTTAATGTTATTCCATTCCATGAACCTGTCTAAGCAATTCCTATCACTTCCCTTGGTTCTTTTCTTTTCAAGCCCATATACTTACTATTGTCTCTATTTCTTGGTGTGCTTAGTCGAGGAAAGCAAGAATGTAGACATTTTAATCTTCTGTCCTGAGGCGCTGTCTCAGCACTGGTGTTTACGTGTGTTCTCGTTTCATGGATTATCCCAATGGCTAGCAGCTATTTCGTGTTCAGAACACCGTGAAGTACTTTATAGCTGAGCTTATCAGTATGAGGCTGGCTTATTTTCTAAACCATGAAGCACAAGCTCCACTTGTTTTCTAATGTGTTCCTTAACGTCTTGCTTCTTATGTGAATACACATATAATTAAGCCGTTGAACTAGGTGATCTTCCTGAATCCAGCACTTGAGAGGAAGAGATGAAAGTAGTAATGGTCATCTGATAGTTCTGAAACAGCCTCAAAGTGGACGGTAAAAATTGCTTCAGGCTTTCCTTTCTGTTTCACTTTCTTTTCCATTTCCCCATCTTGCTTTCTTTAACTTTCCTTCTCCCTACGAGGAAACGAACTTAAAGCCTCTTTGATTTTTGTTCCAAGTTCTTTTTTCTAGAGTGCAAAATGAAAGGCATCTAAAAGAATTCAGGTTATTACCCCAACAATCATTGTTTTGTATATATGCACATATATACATATGTATATACTCAATCATTATTATATCATATTATGTCTTTGTGTATATTGACTCATTTTATTAGCAATTATATTTCAATATATTACCTCAACTCACAGTATTAATCATTTATATATGGTAAGCGTACGTATGTATATATGTGTGTATGTGAGTAAATACATGTGTATATATATGTGTGTATATAAGCCAACTCCTGAAGTTTAGTCCCCACTGCCCATCTCTGCCACAAGCTGCCCCCAATATTTGCCACTTCTTAGGTTTACTATTTCAGTTAATAGAATCATTATTAATAAGTAGCTGAAACCAGAACCCACAGAGTAATCTCTGAGTGTTTCTTACTGTTTACATTCAATTGCCTCAAAGTTATGTTGCTTCTACATTGAAACATCATTTCTAGCCTCTCATTCCCAGACGTTCCACCACTGTCTTTCCTCTGACTTTGATAGTCTCTCCTGGAAATTTTCCTGTTCATTTGCTTCTTGGCTTGCAGACAGAACACTCTTCCTTTTTAATCAGTTCTTAATACGACTTCCAGTTATATTTCTAAAACATACATCTGCCTCTCTCATGCCTCAAAACATTTCATAATTGTCTGTTGCCTGCACAATAAAGTTCAAACTGCTCAACATTCAAGGTCTAAAACCTCTGCTCCCAACTTAACTTTTGGCTTTCCTTTCTGGTCTTCAGCTTCACTCTATCCTCGTCCCTCCTCCCCGTGGTCAGCTTATGCTTGTATTGCCTCTGTATTTTTGCATATGTCGTTCCTGTGAGAGATGTAATGTACCAGACAATTGAGATGATCTCATCTGGGCTGTTGCCATAGGAAGAACATTCACTTATGAGGAACGTCTCAAAAGAAAGGGAGCCTGGGGTCTTTCAGATGCATATAGACAAAGGAGTTAAAGGCATCATTTGTGCAGTGTAGAGGAATCATGAGGAAGGATAGAGACAGGTCTTATTTCAAAATGTTCTAGGGTAGGGTGCTTCTTCAAGGTTAGCCAAATCTTGAAGACAAAGCAGTGGATGTATTTCTTTATCATTATGCCATTTTGGGGGAGCAGGGCTCAGGTAAAGTTCAACATCGTTACTTCTGTACTGACTGTTCTTTGCAAATCCCACTTCCCCCATCTCTTGTTGGTGTTTCTTCCTTTAGCTCAATGCCTTTGAAGGTTGATCCATATGTACTGAACCACTCGGGCCTTTTTGTCCTCTGATTTTCAGCTGAGTTTGATAAACAGGAGGAATCAACAGAAGATTTAAGAGCTGAAGGAGAGAGAGACTTGAGGTAGTTATTCTCCTTGTCCTTTCTCTGCCAGTTGTAGAGGTGGTTGGATTCTTCCAAGGCCCATCACACCATGGCCCCAGCTCCTTCAGGTCACCAATAACCTTATCTTTTCCCTCCTTCCCTCCCTCCTGTGTCTCCTCAGAGCTAGGGATGTTAATGACTCTCTAATTGTCTAGTCCCAGAGAAACTCACCATTCCTTTTTGGTTTCTTTACCTATTCCCTTTATTGAATTAGTTTCAGTTAAAACATTTTGAGTGTCCTCTCTGTTTTCTGGAAAAACCTTGAATGATTTGGTCTTTCAACATGGAAAAGTGGCTCCACTTTTCATCCTAGAGTATATCTGCTCCCTCTTTAGGGCATATTTCACATGGAAACTTCAGCACCCTCTACTGTGCACTTGTAGAATTTTGACCATGTATTGTGGTGTGATTATATCTTTGTGAACAGTCTCCCCCTGTGTACTATGTTGTGAGTACAAGGGGAGGACATGATTTCTGCCCATTGGGATTTTCAGACCCTATCACATTGCCTGCTACCGAAAGTATTTGGTAAGTGTTGATTGACTGAATAAATGACTAAATTACTTCATCATCATAATGAGGGATTTATCAAGAATGCTGGCAGTGAACAATCATTTAATTCATTCTTTTGCCCTATATATTAGTCCTCTTGTGGGAAAAGAGGAATTAAGAAAACCCAAGGAAATGGCAACCCACTCCAGTATTCCTGCTTGGAGAATCCCAGGGACGGAGGAGCCTGGTAGGCTACAGTCCATGGGGTCGCAAAGAGTCGGACACGACTGAGACACTTCACTTCACTTCAGTTCACTTCATTCAGTCGTGTTCAACTTTTTGTGACCCCATGGACTGCAGCACGTTAGACTTCCCTGTCCATCACCAACTCCTAAAGTTTACTCAAACTCATGTTCATTGAGTCAATGATGCCATCCAACCATCTCAGCCCCTGTCATCCCCTTCTCCTCCTGCCTTCAATCTTTCCCAGCATCAAAGTCTATTCAGATGAGTCAGTTCTTTGCATCAGGTGGCCAAAGTATTGGAGTTTTAGTTTTAGCATCAGTCCTTCCAGTGAATATTCTCAGGACTGATTTCCTTTAAGATGGATCTCCATGCTGTCCAAGGGACTCTCAGGGGTCATCTCCAACACCACAGGTGGAGCATCAGTTCTTCAGGGCTCAGCTTTCTTTAGAGTCCAACTTTCACATCCATACATGACTGCTGGAAAAACCATAGCTTTGACTAGATGGACTTTTGTTGACAAACTAATGTCTCTGCTTTTTTATAAGCTATCTAGGTTGGTCATAACTTTTCTTCCAAGGAGCAAGTATCTCTTAATTTCATGGCTGCAGTCACCATCTGCAGTGATTTTGGAGCCCAAAAAAACAAAGTAAGCCAGTTTCCCTATCTATTTGCCATGAAGTGATGGGACCAGAAGCTGTGATCTTAGTTTTCTGAATGTTAAGCTTTGAGCCAACTTTTTCACTCTCCTCTTTCACTTGCATCAAGAGGCTATTTAGTTCTTCTTCATGCTCTGCTATAAGGGTGGTATTATCTGTGTATCTGAGGTTATTGATATTTCTCCTGGCAATCTTGATTCCCAGCATTTCTCATGATGTACCCTGCATATAAGTTAAATAAGCAGGCTGACAATATACAGCCTTGATGTACTCCTTTCCCGATTTGGAACCAGTGTGTTGTTCCATGTCCAGTTCTAACTGTTGCTTCCTGACCTGCATAGATTTCTCAGGAGGCA
>SJYX01008664.1:51126-108970 GCA_006410675.1 Oreotragus oreotragus | reverse complement strand
ACGTCAAGGCTGTATATTGTCACCCTGCTTATTTAACTTACATGCAGAGTACATCATGAGAAATGCTGGACTGGAAGAAACACAAGCTGGAATCAAGATTGCTGGGAGAAATATCAATAACCTCAGATATGCTGATGACACCACCCTTATGGCAGAAAGTGAAGAAGAACTAAACAGCCTCTTGATGCAAGTGAAAGAGGAGAGTGAAAAAGTTGGCTTAAAGCTCAACATTCAGAAAACTAAGATCATGTCATCCGGTCCATCACCTCATGGGACATAAATGGGGAAACAGTGGAAAGAGTGGCTGACTTTATTTTGAGGGGCTCCAAAATCACTGCAAATGGTGACTGTAGCCATGTAATTAAAAGATGCTTGCTCCTTGGAAGAAAAGTTATGACCAACCTAGACAGCATATTAAAAAGCAGAGACATTACTTTGCTAACAAATGTCCATCTAGTCAAAGCTATGGTTTTTCCAGTAGTCATGTATGGATGTGAGAGTTGGATTCTAAAGACAGCTGAGTGCTGAAGAATTGATGCTTTTGAACTGTGGTGTTGAAGAAGACTCTTGAGAGTCCTTGCACTGCAAAGTTCCTTGGACTGATTTCCTGAATATTCGTTGGAAGGACTGATGTTGAAGCTGAAACTTCAATACTTTGGCCACCTGATGTGAAGAACTGACTCATTTGAAAAGACCCTGATGCTGGAAAGATTGAAGGCAGGAGGAAAAGGGGACGACAGAGGAGACGGTTGGAAGATATCACCAACTTGATGGACATGAGTTTGAGTAAACTCTGGGAGTTGATGATGGACAGGGAGGCCTGGCATGCTGCAGTCCATGGGGTCACAAAGAGTCAGACATGACTGAGTGACTGAATTGAACTGAACTGAATTGTTCATGGAGCTCTCAAAGCAAGGATACTGAAGTGGTTTGCCATTCCCTTCTCCAGTGGACCATGTTTTGTCAGAAGTCTCCACCATGACCCATCCATCTTGGGAGGCCCTACAGTGCATGGCTCATAGGTTCTTTGAGTTAGACAAAGCTGTGGTCCAAGTGATCAGATTGGTTCATTTTCTGTGATTGTTGTTTTCATTCTGTCTTCCCTCTGCTGGAGAAGGGAAAGAGGATAAGAGGAAGCTCCCTGAAAGGAGAGACTGACTGAAGGGGAAACTGGGTCTTGTTCTGATGGGCGGGGCCATGCTCAGTAAATCTTTAATCCAATTTTCTGTTGAAGGGCGGGGCTGTGCTCCCTCCCTGTTATTTGAGCTGAGGCCAAACTATGGTGCAGGTAATGAAGATAATGGCGACCTCCTTCAAAAGGTCCCATGCAGGCACTGCTGCACTCAGTGCCCCCAACCCTGCAGCCGGCCACTGCCGACCCACACCTCCGCCAGAGACTCCTGAACACTCACGGACAAGTCTGGGTCAGCCTCTTGTGGGGTCACTACTCCTTTCTCCTGGGTCCTGGTGCACACAGGGTTCTGTTTGTGCCCTCCAAGAGTCTGTTTCCCCAGTCCTGTGTAAGTTCTGGCAGCTCTATGGTGGGTTAATGGTGACCTCCTCCAAGAGGGCTTATGCCATATCTAGGTCTACTGCACCACCACCCACCCAACCCCCGGCAGCAGTCCATGGCTAACCTGTCCCTCCTCGAGAGACACCCAAACACAGTTCTGTCTCAGTCTCTATGGGGTCTCTGGGTCCTGGTGTGCACAAAGTATGCTGGAGCCCTCTGAGCATCTCTGGAGGGTATGGGGTTTGATTTAAGAAAAGTATAACGCCAAAAATGGTGATTACTTATTCAGTTCCATTCAGTTCCATTCAGTTCAGTTGCTCAGTCATGTCCAACTCTTTGCAACCCCATGAATTGCAGCACGCCAGGCCTCCCTATCCATAAACAGCTCCCGGAGTTCACTCAAAACTCACGTCCATCTAGTCGGTGATGCTGTCCAGCCGTCTCATCCTCGGTCGTCCCCTTCTCCTCCTGCCCCCAATCCCTCCCAACATCAGAGTCTTTTCCAATGAGTCAACTCTTCGCATGAGGTGGCCAAAATACTGGAGTTTCAGCTTTAGCATCAGTCCTTCCAAAGAAATCCCAGGATTGATCTCCTTCATAATGGACTGGTTGGATCTCCTTGCAGTCCAAGGAACTCTCAAGAGTCTTCTCCAACACTACAGTTCAAAAGCATCAATTCTTCAGCACTCAGCTTTCTTCACAGTCCACCTCTCACATCCATACAGGACCACTGGAAAAACCATAGCCTTGACTAGATGGACCTTTGTTGGCAAAGTAATGTCTCTGCTTTTCAATATGCTATCTAGGTTGGTCATAACTTTCCTTCCAAGGAGTAAGCATCTTTTAATTTCATGGCTGCAGTCACCATCTGCAGTGATTTTGGAGCCCCCCAAAATAAAATCTGACACTGTTTCCACTGTTTCCCCATCTGTTTGCCATGAAGTGATGGGACCAGATGCCATGATCTTTGTTTTCTGAATGTTGAGCTTTAAGCCAACTTTTTCACTCTCCACTTTCACTTTCATCAAGAGACTTTTTAGCTCCTCTTCACTTTCTGCCATTAAGGTGGTGTCATCGGCATATCTGATGTTATTGATATTTCTCTCNCGGGACCAGATGCCATGATCTTTGTTTTCTGAATGTTGAGCTTTAAGCCAACTTTTTCACTCTCCACTTTCACTTTCATCAAGAGACTTTTTAGCTCCTCTTCACTTTCTGCCATTAAGGTGGTGTCATCGGCATATCTGATGTTATTGATATTTCTCTCGGCAATCTTGATTCCAGCTTGTTAGATCAGTTGTATTTTCTTTTTGGTAGCAGGAGTATCTATTTGAGCATAGCATTTTTTAAAAGTTGTTTTTAAATTAAAAAAAAAAGAAAACAGAGAAACCAGGCCAACTAGTGCTTGATAAATATGCAAATATAAAAGACTTCTGTCCATGGAGCTTTTCCAAAGAACAGTCAGAGATGCTTGGGAATATTTTGTTTACTTCCCTATGGCATGTGTACTGCCTTCCCCAGGGGGGTGTAATGCCTAGGGCTGATCAACAGCCAGAGGAACTTGGAACTGTTTGTTCAATTTCATTGACCTATAAGCCACCTCTGATGTTTCTCTTGTAAAATTCCCTTTTTACTTACTGTATGTGTGAATTTATATATTTATTTAATCTGCATTCATTTAGTGCATCTCTAATAAAAATCAAAATTGGAATTAGACAATAGATTTTTAAAATTTAGAAACTAAGAACCATTGGAATTGTCCAAGTCAAGAATAAAACATGTACTTTATTCTCATTTGTTTGTGCTTTCATCTATTTTTTATTGGTCATAATCTCCATGGTGACACTACATATTCCATTAGATTGCATCAAAAATTTTTAGCTGTTTTTGCTGTTTCAGTTTTTTAACCCAGGTGTCTGACTGTAAGTAATTTTCAACTTGGGCACATTATATTTTTAACAAATTTCTCTTAAAAATATAAGTTGTTTGAGCCATGGCTGCCTAGAGTTTTGCTTTCAAACAAAGATATTTTTGAAAGTAAAAGGGGCTACTTTTAATAATTGTCCCATGACAACAAGTTCAATTAGAATGGGATGGTCCCATGACAACTGGGACATATGCGTGTCCTCAGTTATACGCCCCAGCACTCATCCTGGTGCCTAAAATTTCTATCATTACAGTGTTGTTTCAAATGAAAAGATTTTGACTCCAGGAATCTTCTTTCTGAACTATAGATAAATTATATGGGAACACAGATACATTAATCTATCATGAGCCATTAACAGCTTGGCAGAAAATAACTAGCTAACTTGTTTCAGAGATCACTCTGGACAAGAAATAAGCAAATTTCTTTCTGTAAAGAGCCAGCTGGTAAATATTGTCGACTTTGTGGCCCATGGGGTCTCTGCTCAACCCTACTGTCATAGCAAAAAGCAGCCATAGGTAATATTTAAATTAGTGAGTGGGCTCCGTTAAAATAAAACTCTATTTTTAAAAACAGATAGGGACCAGATATGGCTTACAGTGTTTTTTTGCCTACTGCAGCTCTGAAGGAATGGGAAGCAAGCAGGTGAGTTTGTAGCTACATAAAACTACATACACACAGAACTATAAAACTTCTTTGCCATTTATCTTGCTGTCCTCAAGGCCAAGGCCCATGTGTATGTTGCCTTAAGGGCTCAATATTCTGCTAACTTTGAGATTATAAGCTTAATCTCAGATTGCCCTAAATTCAGAAAATTTGTGGGGGAATTCCACTGGCAATCTTGTGTTCTTGAATATGTGATGTAGACTAAGATTTCTGTGACAATCTTAAGATTTACTCCAGAATGTTTTTGAAGCCCTTCGTGGACTGATGATTTGGAGCCTAACTTTATGCACCTATGGAGTCAAGGATGGTGTTTTGCCACATCCTTGATCATATGTGGCTGACAGTCAACAGTGGGTTTGTCTTCAAAGCTTCATTGCTCTGCTTATATTTTATTACTCTCTGGATGGAACTCAAGCCTTCTCTTTTATTCTTGCATTGTTTGCTATCAGCTAATTGTTGTATTTCTCTTACCCACTATTTCAGATTCCCATCTATACCTCTGAAAAATATACTCTTTTTTTTCTTTTTTTTATTTCTATAAGGTATTATTATTAAAATGAAAATTTAGAACACACCAAACATGGAAAATATACTCTTTACACAAATTATTGGGCGTTCCCAGTTGGCTCAGTGGTAAAGAATCTGCCTGCCAATGCACAAGAAACTCAGGTTCGAACCCTGGGGTCAGAAGATCCTCTGGAGTAGGAACTGGCAACCAGCTCCAATATTCTTGCCTGTAAAATTCCATAGACAGAGGAGCGTGGTGCGCTACAGTCCATGGGGTGGCAAAGAGTTGGTGGACTGAGCATGCACACACACACAATGGCCCATAATAGCTTTGTTCAGCTGTAGTTAATTTTACATAAGCAAATTTATGTTATATCATGTGTAAAAGTGTTTTTATATACTTCATACATTTTCCAAGTATGTAAGTACTTCATCTCCTTTTTGCTTATTCAGTTCAGTTCAGTCACTCTGTCGTGTCTGACTCTTTGTGGCCCCATGAATCGCAGCACGCCAGGCTTCCCTGTCCATCACCAACTCCTGGAGTTCACTCAGACTCGCGTCCATCGAGTCAGTGATGCCATCCAGCCATCTCATCCTCTGTCGTCCCCTTCTTCTCCTGCCCCCAATCCCTCCCAGCATCAGAGTCTTTTCCAATGAGTCAACTCTTCACATGAGGTGGCCAAAGTACTGGAGTTTCAGCTTTAGCATCATTCCTTCCAAAGAAATCCCAGGGTTGATCTCCTTCAGAATGGACTGGTTGGATCTCCTTGCAGTCCAAGGGACTCTCAAGAGTCTTCTCCAACACCACAGTTCAAAAGCATCGATTCTTCGGCACTCAGCTTTCTTCACAGTCCAACTTTCACATCCACACATGACCACAGGAAAAACCATAGCCTTGACTAGGCGGACCTTAGTCGGCAAAGTAATGTCTCTCTTTTGAATATACTATCCAGGTTGGTCATAACTTTTCTTCCAAGGAGTAAGCATCTTCTAATTTCATGGCTGCAGTCACCATCTGCAGTGATTTTGGAGCCCAAAAAAATAAAGTCTGACACTGTTTCCCCATCTATTTCCCATGAAGTGATGGGACCGGATGCCATGGTCTTTGTTTTCTGAATGTTGAGCTTTAAGCCAACTTTTTCACTCTCCACCTTCACTTTCATCAGGAGGCTTTTTAGCTTCTTCTCACTTTCTGCCATAAGGGTGGTGTCATCAGCATATCTGAGGTCATTGATATTTCTCCCAGCAATCTTGATTCCAGCTTGTGTTTCTTCTAGTCCAGTGTTTCTCATGATGTACTCTCCATATAAGTTAAATAAGCAGGGAGACAATATACACCCTTGACGCACTCCTTTTCCTATTTGGAACCAGTCTGTTGTTCCATGTCCAGTTCTAACTGTTGCTTCCTGACCTGCATACAGATTTCTCAAGAGGTAGGTTAGGTGGTCTGGTATTCCCTTCTCTTTCAGAATTTTCCACAGTTTATTGTGATCCACACAGTCAAAGGCTTTGGCATAGTCAAGAAAGCAGAAATAGATGTTTTTCTGGAACTCTCTTGCTTTTTCCATGATCTAGTGGATGTTGGCAATTTGATCTCTGGTTCCTCTGCCTTTTCTAAAACCAGCTTGAACATCAGGGAGTTCACGGTTCACATATTGCTGAAGCCTAGCTTGGAGAATTTTGAGCATTACTTTACTAGCGTGTGAGATGAGTGTAGGAAACCATTCCCAACTAATTCAATGGGGCCACTATTGCTCTATATCAAAATCAAAGGCAATTCAAAAAAGCAAAGTTTCAGACTAATGTCTCTTATAAATGTGGAATTAAAAGTTTTCACTCTCACACATGCAAATCAACCAAATGAATTCAACAATGTATAAAAACATCTCTTGATAGTTTCTGGTCCCTTCCTAAGTCTGGTCACATTACCTATTTCTCCAAAGGGTTTAAGTGAATCAAGGATACAGTCAATTAGGGTCCCAGTAATAATATTATCATACCAGAAACAGTGACAAATGCTCAAGTCTAGGTCAAATCAGAAACTGACTTCTCCCATTAAAGTTAATCATACCCAGTCATTCTAAGTGTCTAGCACAAATAACTACAACTGGATTCCTTTGATAAAGAAAACATCTACTACATAGAAATGGTGGGTATGTTTGATATTCTTTATATGCCCCTTGAGGAGAAGGCAATGGCAACCCACTCCAGTACTCTTGCTTGGAGAATTCCATGGATGGAGGAGTCTGGTAGGCTGTGGTCCATGGGGTTGTGAAGAGCCTGACATGACTGAGTGACTTCGTTTTCACTTTTCACTTTCACGAAGTGGAGAAGGAAATGGCAAACCACTCCAGTGTTATTCCCTGGAGAACCCCAGGGACGGTAGAGCCTGGTGAGCTGCCGTCTATGGGGTCGCACAGAGTCAGACACAACTGAAGCGACTTAGCAGCAGCAGCATATGCTCCTTGGGAACCCTGTTCATCATTTTCTATTATGTTATGAACCTTTGGAGGCTGAGAAGACCAGACTTTATCCCTCTAGCTCTCCTGGACTCTGACTTTTACTTGAGTTTGGCCAGGGGTGGACAAAAGGGATTGGTGAGTCAGTGGAGAAAGAGATCAGTGGATTGATTCTTTCCTGACTCCTTTCCTGCTGCAAAGTGGCCAGGTTTCTCCACTGAAGCCCAGAGCTCTGGTCAGAGGCCCTTGCTTTTAGCTGCAGCTATGTACAAGACTCTTTAGAGACTGCAATATCCATTCTATTCCTTTGTCCTGTGGGCCTGAAAGTGTTCATGTATCCCTGTTCTTGCCTGTCTCAAAGAGTTTTGCTATTCCTTTTAAGCTATCCTTAGCTCTGATACAACTTCTAAATCCTTAAAGTTCATTGTGTGTTAGTCACTCAGGCATGTCTGACTATTTGTGATCCCCATGGACTTTAACCTAACAAGCTTCTGTGTCCAAAGGATTTTTCAGACAAGAATACTAGAGTGGATAAGCATTCCCTTCTGCATGGATCTTCCCTGACTCAGGGGTGCAACCCAGATCTCCCACATTGCAGGCCAATTCTCTACTATCTGAGCCACCAGGGAAGCCAGTTTTCTTCATTTTCCTTACCTGTGTAAATCATCTTGATTTCTGACAATGATAGGCGTGGCTATGGAGCTGCTAGATAAAGATGGTCCCTCAAAGATCTAATGCTAAACTGCTTACAACAGGAGGGGGACATCTCTTTCCTGACTCCAAAATCATAAATAAAAGAACATGCCATAGGTCATGTAAAAATAAGTGCTGAGAAATCAATGATTTAAGAATGATTTTATAAAAGTGCACAAACTTTAAGCTATAAGATGAATAAGGTCTGAGGATCTAATATGTAACATGGTGACTATGGTTTGTAATGTGTTATTGACATTTGTGGGGCTTGCCAGGTGGTGTTAGTGGTAAAGACCCCTCCTGCCAGTGCAGGATGCATAAGAGACATGGGTTGAATCCCTGGGTNAGCTATAAGATGAATAAGGTCTGAGGATCTAATATGTAACATGGTGACTATGGTTTGTAATGTGTTATTGACATTTGTGGGGCTTGCCAGGTGGTGTTAGTGGTAAAGACCCCTCCTGCCAGTGCAGGATGCATAAGAGACATGGGTTGAATCCCTGGGTCAGGAAGATCTACTTGAGGAGGGCATGGCAACCGGTATTCTTTCCTGGAGAATCCCCATGGACAGAGGAGCCTGGCAATCTATATACTCCATGGGGTCACGAAGAGCTGGACATGACTGAAGTCATTAGCACACATGTAACAGAGTAAAACTAAAAGATCCTCACCAAAAAGATCTTGAAAAGTAAATATGTGAGGTAATATTAATAGATATGTTAATTATATCAATGAGAGAATCCATTTATAATGTATACCTATTTAAATTATTATGTATACTTTAAATATCTTGCCATTTTATCTGGAAATTATATTTTTCAGAAACTGAAAAAAGAAAAATCAAGAATTTCAATGCTTCTTATATAATTTTCTAGATATTTCAGCCGTTACTCTTTGCATGTAAAAGAGTTTTTTAAATTCCAGATAATAACCAGTGGGATTCACTGGATATTCAGAAAAGGAAGAAACCTTGGAAATTATCTAGACAATCTTCCCATATTAAGGGTATATAAGTAAACCCAGAATGATTAAGTCACTTATCTAAACTTATAAAACTCGATGCAAAGGTAGCAATAGAAACCAGGTTTCCTAGGTTTAAGTGAATCTTTACCAAATTACCCGCAAATGGAAATATCTCCTATGCTCTGCAAAACCTGATTCTTATCTCTTTAACAGAACTGATCATATTAGACCTTGTATTCACTGTTCAGTTTGCATAAGTTTTAACAAGTAAACTAAATTACTTGAAGATTCAATCCTGGCATGTCTGTTCTCACTCTATATTCTCATATGTGGCTAACTCTTCATAAATGCCATTTCTTCTGCCTGGAAGACCCTCTCTCTTTTACCTCATGACTTCCCTGACATCTTTCAGATCTCGGTACAAACCACTTTCACAAAGCAACAATTCCTGACTCTGACACAGCTCTAGTCTCCTTGTTATCTGGACATATGGCATTCTGTGCTGTTTCCTGTTGAAACATGCCCCACGTGTGGTGCAACATTTAACTTTGAAATTTACCTCATTTCTGTTTTTCTATTAAAATTTAAGTCTTAATTCACAAAGTCCACATGTGTGCTCTTCACTGCTGTCCATTCTTTGCATCCAGCAGGACTTTGTTAGTTGTTTGTTCAATGAAACACTTATTCGTGCAGAATAAAATTTCAATGAATTTTTGATGCTCACAGCATACAGTGAACTAAAATCATTGCTGTCTTCTCTCCCCACCCAAACCCTCATACCCTAATTATTTGGACATAATTAGAGAACTAGATGGAGAAGGCAATGGCAATCCACTCCAGTACTCTTGCCTGGAAAATCCCAAGGACAGAGGATCCTGGGGGGCTGCAGCCCATGGGATCACTAAGAGTCGGACACAGCTGAGCGACTTCACTTTGACATTTCACTTTCATGCATTGGAGAAGGAAATGGCAACCCACTCCAGTATTNAGATGGAGAAGGCAATGGCAATCCACTCCAGTACTCTTGCCTGGAAAATCCCAAGGACAGAGGATCCTGGGGGGCTGCAGCCCATGGGATCACTAAGAGTCGGACACAGCTGAGCGACTTCACTTTGACATTTCACTTTCATGCATTGGAGAAGGAAATGGCAACCCACTCCAGTATTCTTGCTAGAGAATCCCAGGGATGGGGGAGCCTGGTGGGCTGCTATCTATGGGGTTGCACAGGGTCGGACATGACTGAAGCGACTTAGCAACAGCAGCAGCACAGAACTAGAACTGTGGGGTCTTCCCTTGTGGCTCAGCTGGTAAAACATCTGCCAGCAATGTGGGAGGTTGGGTTTGGTCCCTGGGTTGAGAAGATTCCCTGGAGAAGGGAGAGGCTACCCACTCCAATATTCTGGCCTGGAAAATTCCATGGATTGTGTAGTCCACGGGTCACAAAAAGTAGGACATGACTGAGCGACTTTCACTTTTACAGAACTGTGGATAGATTTGCTTTTAATTGTTACCCTATTAATGGAAACCACTGATGTTTGGTCTTTTATTCCACATACACTAGCCCTTGCAGTTCATGTCCTAAGATAATGTGATAATCAAGCCACTGACTAAAAGGCTGAATAGAACAGAACTAGAGACAGTGCTCTGAACCTGCCACTTGAGTCTACTTTTTACCATAGGATTCTTAATTTCAAGAGGAGTTCAGTTTCTTAGCTGTACTCTCTGATCATGACCGATGAAAATACTTTAAGGAGAGTCTACGAATCAAATATTCTTACATTGTACACAAACACCTACTTTCTCTTCAAAAGAACAAAAGAAATTCACCTCCTTGATGAACTGTTACCTAGTTATCCTAGACGAAAATACCATCTTCCTCCTTATGGCTTCTTAGTTTCATTCTCACCATTTTTATCTCACTGACCACATTCTGGAAGAAGCACAAGCCGGAATCAGATTGCCAGGAGAAATATCAATAACCACAAATATGCAGATGACACCACCCTTAAGACAGAAAGTGAAGAGGAACTAAAAAGCCTCTTGATGAAAGTGAATGGCCAAAGTATTGGAGTTTCAACTTCAGCATCAGTCCTTCCAATGAATATTCAGGGTTGATTTCCTTTACAATTGACTGATTTGAGATTCCTGCTGTCGAAGGGACTCTCAAGAGTCTTCTCCAGCACCATAGTTCAAAAGCGTCATTCTTCGGCACTCAGCCTTCTTTATGGTCCAACACTCACATCCATACATCACTACTGGAAAAACTAAAGCTTTGACTATACAAGCCTTTATCAGCAAAGTGATGTCTCTGCTTTTTAATATGCTGTCTAGGTTGGTCATAGCTTTTCTTACAATGAGCAAGTGTATTTTAATTTCATGGCTGCAGTAGTCACCATTCACAGTGATCTTGGAGCCCAAGAAAATAAAGTTTGTCACTGTTCCCATTGTTACCCCATCTATCTGCCGTGAAGTGATGGGATAGGATGCCATGATCTTAGTTTTTTGAATGTTGAGTTTTAAGCCAGCTTTTTTTTTTTTTTTTTTTTTTTTATTTTCCTCTTTCACTTTCATCAAGAGGCTCTGTAGTTCCTCTTTCCTTTATGCCATTAGGGTTTGAAATAGCTCAACTGAAATTCCATCACCTCCACTAGCTTTGTTCATAGTGATGTTTCCTAAGGCCCACTTGACTTTGCATTCCAGGATGTCTGGCTCTAGGTGGGTGATCACACCATCGTGGTTATCTGGGTTATGAAGATCCTTTTTGTATAGTTCTTCTGTGTATTCTTGCCACCTCTTCTTAATATCTTCTGCTTCTGTTAGGTCCATACTTTTCTATCCTTTATTGTGCCCATCTTTGCATGAAAATTTAATTTTCTTGAAGAGATCTCTAGTCTTTCCCATTCTGTTGTTTTCCACTATTTGCACTGATCACTGAGGAAGGCTTTCTTATCTCTTCTTGCTATTCTTTGGAACTCTGCATTCAGATGGGTATATCTTTCCTTTTCTCCTTTGCCTTTAGCTTCTTTTCTCAGCTATTTGTAAGACTTCCTCAGATAACCATTTTGCCTTTTTGCATTTCTTTTTCTTGGGAGTGGTCTTGATCATTGCCTCCTGTACAATGTCACAAACCTCCATCCATAGTTCTTCAGGCACTCTGTCTATCAGATCTAATCCCTTGAATCTATTTGTCACTTTCACTGTATAATCGTAAGGGATTTGATTTAGGTCATACCTGAAGGGTCTAGTCATTTCCCCTACTTTCTTCAGTTTAAGTCTAAATTTGGCAATAAGGAGCTCATGAGCTGAGCCACAGTTACTCCCAGTCTTGTTTTTGCTGACTTCTCCATCAGAAGACTTATAGATGGAGAATGACTTATAGAACTTATAGATGCAGAATGACTTAGAGAATCTTTCGCTGCAACGAATATAATCAGTCTGATTTCAGTATTGATCAGGTGGTGATGTCCATATGCAGAGTCTTCTGTTGTGTTGCTTGAAGAGGTTGTTTGCTATGACCAGTGTGTTCTCTTGGCAAAACTCTGTTAGCTTTTGCCCTGCTTCATTTTGTACTCTAAGGCCAAACTTGCCTGTTGCTCCAAGTATCTCTTAACTTCCTACTTTTGCATTCCAGTCCCCTATGATGAAAAGGACATCTTTTTTTTTGGTGTTAGTTGTAGCTGGTTGTAGGTCATCATAGAACCATTCAACTTCATCTTCTTCAGCATTAGTGGTTAGGGCATAGACTTGGATTACTGTGAGATTGAATGGTTTGCCTTGAAAAGGAACTGAGATCACCCTATTGTTTTTGAGAATGCACCCATGTACTGCATTTCAAACTCTTGTTGACTATGAGGGCTTTCTTCTAAGGGATTCTTGCCCACAGTAGTAGATACAATGGTCATCTGAATTAAATCGCCCATTCCTGTCCATTTTGGTTCACTGATTCCTAAAATGTCGATGTTTACTCTTGCCATCTCCTGTTTGACCACTTCCAATTTACCTTGATTCATGGACCTAACATTCCAGGTTCCTATGCAATATTATTCTTTATAGCATTGAACTTCACTTACACCACCAGACACATCCATAACAGGGGGTCATTTCCACTTTGATTCAGCCTCTTCATTTCTTCTGGAGCTGTTTCTCTGCTCTTCTCCAGTAGCATATTGGGCACCTACTGACCTGGGCAGGTGGGGGGGTAGGGATTCATCTTTCTGTGTCATATCTTTTTGCCTTTTCATACTGTTCATGGGGTTCTCAAAGCCTTCTCCAGTGGACCACGCTTTGTCAGAACTCTCCCCCATGACCCATTCATCTTGGGTGGCCCTACATGGCATGGCTCTTAGTTTCATTGAGTTACACAAAGCTGTGATCCATGTGATCATTTTGGTTAGTTTTTTGTATCGTGGTTTTCATTCTGTCTGCCCTCTGATAGATGAGGATACGAGGCTTGTGCAAGCTTCCTGATGGGTGGGACTGGCTGTGGGGAAAACTGGGTTTAGCTCTGGTGGGCAAGGCCACGCTCAATAAGTTTTTAATCCAGTCTTCTCCTGATGGGTGGTGCTGTGCTTCCTCCCTGTAGTTAGGCCTGAAGCCAAACTATATAGGGATAATGTCCTCCTTCAAAACGACTTGTTCCAGCATGCCACATCTCCCAGGACTGCTGCTAATGTCCCTGACCCCACAGCAGGCTACTGTTAATCCACGCCGCTGCCAGAGACTCCTGAATACCTACAGGCAATTCTGGGTCAGCCTCTTGTGGGGTCACTGCTCCTTTCTTCTGGGTCCTGGGGTACACAAGGTCTTGTTTGTGCCCTCCAAGAATCTCTGTTTCCCCAGTCCTATGGAAGTTCTGTAATCAAATCGTGCTCACCTTCAAAGTCAGATTCCCTCGGGATTCTCACTCCCTTTGCTGGATCCCCAGATTGGAAAGTCTGTTGGGGGCCTAGAACTTTCACATAACTTCTTTGGTATAATTTTTCTCCAGTTTGTGGATCACTCATAAGGTGTTAGAGAATATTCTAATTTCACTGTTTTACAAATAGCTGTCCAGTTTTCCCAGAACCACTTATTGAAGCGCTATTCCCCATTGTATATTCTTGCCTACTTTGTCAGAGATTAGTTGATCATAGGTGCATGGCTTTATTTCTGGGCTTCCTATCCTGTTCCATTGATCTGTATTTCTGTTTTTGAGTCAGTACTATATTGTTTTAGCTTTACTGTAGCTTTGTAATAAAGTGTGAAGTCAGGGAGCCTGATTTCCTTCAGCTACATTTTTCTTTCTCAAGATTGCTTGCCTATTCAGGGTATTTTGTGTTTCCATATAAATTATAAAACTTTTAACTTTACTCCTGTGAAAACTGCCATTGGTAATTTGATACGGATTGCATTGAATCTGTATATTACTTTGGGTAGTATATAATTTATACCATGTTAATTCTCAAATCCAAGAATCAGTCAAAGAATATCTTTCCATCTGTTTTTGTTGTGTTTGGGTTCTTACATCAGCATCTTGCAGTTTTCTGAGTCCAGCTCTTTTTGCCTCCTTAGGTCGGTTATTCCTAGGTATCTTATTCTTTTTGTTGCAGTAAGTGAGATTGTTTTCTAAATTTCTCTTTCTGATCTTTCATCATTTGTATATAAGAATGCAAGTGATTTTTGGCACATTAATTTTGTATCATGCAATTTTACTGAAGTCATTGATGAGCTCTAGTAGTTTTCTTGTGGCATCTTGAAGATTTAGTATGTACAGTATCATGTCATCTGCAAGCAGCGACAGTTTTACTCCTTTTTTCCAATTTGAATTCCTTTTATTTCTTTTTCTTTGATTGCCAAGGCTAGGACTTCCAAATATGCTGAACAAAAGTGGTGAGTATAGACACCCTTGTTTTGTTCTTGATCTTTAGAGGAAATGTTTTCAGCTTTTCTCTGTTGAGAATGATGTTTATTGTGGGTTTGTCATATATGGCCTTTAATTATGTTGAAGTTTGTTCCTTCAACAAGGGGGCTTCCCTTGTGGCTCAGTTGGTAAAGAATCTGCCTGCAATGCGGGAGTCCTGGGTTCAATCTCTGGGTTGGGAAGATCCCCTGGAGAAGGGAACAGCTACCCACTCCAACATTCTGGCCTAGAGAATTCCATAGACTGTGTAGTCCATGGGGCCACAAAGAGTTGGACGTGAATGAGCTACTTCCACTTTCACTTGTTCCTTCCCTGCCCACTGTCTAGTAGATTTTTATCGTAAATGGGTGTTTAATTTTGTCAGAAGCTCTCTTCAGCATCTATTGAGATGATCATATGGTTTTATTCTTCAGTTGCTAATGTGGTGAATCATTTTGATTGATTTATAGATCCTGAAAAATCCTTGCATCCCGGGGATGAGTCCCACTTGATCATGGTATAGGACCCCTTTATGTGTTATTGGAATTGGTTTGCTAGTATTTTGTTGAGGATGTTTGTGTCTATGTTCATCAGTGACATTAGTCTGTCTTTTTGTGTGTCTGTGTGGTATCTTTGTCCGCTTTTGGTATCAGGGTGATGGGGGCCTCATAGAATGTGTTTGGGAGTGTTCCTTCCTCTGCCATTTTTTGAGAGAGTTTCAGAATGATAGTGTTAACTCTTTTCTAAGTGTTTGACAGAATTCACCTGTGAAGTTGTTTGACCTTGGGCTTTTGTTTGTTGGAGGTTTTTAAGATACTGGTTCAGTTTCAGTACTTGTGATTGGTCTGTTCATATAGTCTATTCTTCCTGGTTCAGTCTTGGAAGGTTGTACTTTTCTAATAATATGTCCATTTCTTCTAGGTCTTCCATTTTATTAAGGTATAGTTGCTTATATTGATGGAGAAGGCAATGGCACCCCACTCCAGTACTCTTGCCTGGAAAATCCCATGGACAGAGGAGCCTGGTAGGCTGCAGTCCATGGGTCGCAAAGAATCGGACACGACTGAGCGACTTCCCTTTCACTTTTCACTTTCATGCATAGAAGGAAATGGCAACCCACTCCTGTTCTTGCCTGGAGAATCCCAGGGATGGGGGAGCCTGGTGGGCTGCCGTCTATGGGGTCACACAGAGTCAGACACGACAAAGGCTCATAATAGTATTCTCTTACAGTGTTAGCTGTAACTTGTCCTTTTAATTTTTCTGACTTTATTAATTTGGGCCCTCTGCCTTTCTGTCTTCATGGGAAATAGATGGGGAAACAGTGGAAACAGTGTCAGATTTTATTTTTGGGGGCTCCAAAATCACTGCAGATGGTGACTGCAGCCATGAAATTAAAAGACGCTTACTCCTTGGAAGAAAAGTTATGACCAACCTGGATAGCATATTCAAAAGCAGAGACATTACTTTGCCAACTAAGGTCCGTCTAGTCAAGGCTATGGTTTTGCCTGTGGTCATGTATGGATGTGAGAGTTGGACTGTGAAGAAGGCTGAGCACTGAAGAATTGATGCTTTTGAACTGTGGTGTTGGAGAAGACTCTTGCGAGTCCCTTGGACTGCAAGGAGATCCAACCAGTCCATTCTGAAGGAAATCAGCCCTGGGATTTCTTTGGGAGGAATGATGCTAAAGCTGAAACTCCAGTACTCTGGCCACCTCNGAGAAAACTCTTGAGAGTCCCTTGGACTGCAAGGAGATACAATTCCTTTCTGAAGGAGATCAACCCTGGGATTTCTTTGGAAGGAATGATGCTAAAGCTGAAACTCCAGTACTGTGGCCACCTCATTTGAAGAGTTGACTCATTGGAAAAGACTCTGATGCTGGGAAGGATTGGAGGCAGGAAGAGAAGGGGATGACAGAGGGTGAGATGGCTGGATGGCATCACTGACTCAATGGATGCAAGTCTGAGTGAACTCCAGGATTTGGTGATGGACAGGGAGGCCTAATGTGCTGCAATTCATGGGGTTGCAAAGAGTCGGATACGACTGAGGAACTAAACTGAACTGAACTGAACTGACCACATTCTGTCTTATAGTTAATTATGTTAACAACACCAATTCCCACAGCTTTAATTCAGTTCCCTTGGGTTTACAAAGGCTGCACCAACTACCCTGAACTTCCTATTTACTGAGTATCAACCATGGCAGAAACAGCTTATTTGTTCCTTTTGAGGTCAATATTACAATTAAAAGCAAATACTCAGCCTCTGGTATTTTGGATAAACTGACAACTGGACAAAATCTTAGCTGCTCTTCCAGATAAAACTTGCTTTTGTGTTATTTATTTATTTTTCTTTCAGAAAGAACTTGCATTCTAGATAGCTTTCAGGTGAATAGAAACAGGACTGATATGTTAGCTGGAAAAAAAAAAAAACTGTTGCACAAAACAAAAGTAGACAATCACTCATCTTCTGTATACGTCAAGACTCATTTTATTGGGAGCTGTGGGCTCAGACAGTAAGGAGTCTGCTTGCAGTACAGGAGACCTGGATTCCATCCCTGGTCAGGAAGATCCTTGGAAGAGGGCATGTCAAACCACTCTAGTATTCTTGCCTAGAAATCCCCATGGACAAAGGATCATGGTGGGCTACAGTATATGGGGTCGTCAGACCATGGAGTCATAAAGCGTTGAACACTACTGAGCAACTATGTATAGCAAAATTCCTCAAAGTGGCATACTGAAATTTAGAAACAGTTTCTCTCACTAGTGTGCTTAACTACAACTCCTGCTTTTCAATGAAAGACCAAAGATAAAAGTAGTATTCCATAATAATCAATTAATTATTTCTATCAAGGAATCTTTCTTAAAGCTAAGCTAGAGAAATACACTGTGAGATAGAGCAGATAATGAGAAGTATAAGAGATCCAAACACAGAAGCTGCACAACCAATCAATAATTTTCTTTTCAGGAAAAAGAATAAAACCTCAGTTTGGGATCATGTTTTATACAGCAATTTGCATAATCTAGGAAATGTAAAGGATTTTCTACTCTAATTTCCTTATTTAGTTGAGAAAACCAAGGCCTAGAGAAGTGAAGATAAGTTTTCTAAGTCAAAGAGCAGTTACGTTAGGATTCTCATGAGAACCCAGTGACAGGCCTTAGGGTCCAGTTGCTTCATCTTTAGGCTGACAGGCTGGAGACTGGGGTGCCAGTAATGGTGCTGTCTTCAGGCTGAATTGCTTTTACTTTGGGAAACCTCTATCTTTGCACTTAAGGTCCTCAACTGATTGCATAAAATCCAGCATCTATTGGTTTAAATGTTAATTACATCTAAGAAAATATCTTCCCAGGTGAGCATGTCAAAGAACTACAATTTGAAAGAAATGTACAGTCCTATGGAGCATGTTACCACATGCCACTGGAATTGAATATCTATGCTACCTGTTCCACATTCATGACCTAGGAAGGGAAAACAAGATTGACAATTTTTTTTTCCCCCACTTAACCGTATCCAGTGTTTTAGTGCATGCAGGCTGCTATTACAAAATGCCAGAGGCTGGGTGGTTTATGAACCACATTGTTTATCACAGTTCTGGATGCTAGAAGTCCAAGATCAGGATGGCAGCATGGTTGAGTGAGTGAGGGCCTCTTCCAGGTCATATCCCTATATAGAAGGGATGAGCAAGTATTTCAGGCCTCTTTCACAAGAGCCCTAATCCCATTCATTTGGGCTCTGCCCACACGTGGGTTCTGATCTCATTATCTAATTGCTTTCAAATGGTCCCACCATCTAAAATTGTCACTTTGGGGATTAGGTTTTCAACATATGAATTTTGGGAGAACACAAGCATTTAGACCATGGCACCCATCGAGGAGACTCTCTTGTCTAAGCTAACCCAATGCCTCATCCATATTGAATACTCTGTGGTGCTGATAGGACGCCAAGGACTAAGGGAGCTGAATAAGGACCAGCAGCCCCAGGTGGAGGGTCTGAGATGGCAAACTCTTTGATGGATTTCACAACAATGTATGAGTGTCTCCAAGGTCTTCCTTGGTTATCAGTCATTGAGTAATCCCACCCCTCCCCATATATGTTGCTATTTGAAATATGAGTTGATTACTGAGTTAGTAGACCAAAGAAGAAAAGAGCCTTTGAGAGATACAAATTTTATAGTGGAAGGTCCTCAGGACTTTATTTACTTCAGATAGCAATTACAAGTTTGTGGAATCTCCAAGACCATTCTTGGGTTCCACAATCAGCTAAGACTCCAAGAATTCACTGAAAGCTGTTATATACATGGTTATGTTTTATTGAAGATCTTTGATTTATTTTTAATTCTTTTTTTATTTTTAGTGCAGTATAACTGATTTACAATGCTATAAATGTCAGTTCTTCTTGAACAGTGAACACGTTACACATATACATATATTCACTCTTGTTTAGATTCTTTTCCCATGCAGCATTTGTCAGTTTTATGTGCTATACAATAGGTCCTTATTAGTTACCTATCTTATATATAGTACTGTGTACACATCCATCCCAATATCACAATTTATCCCTCCTCTCTTCCCCCTGGAACCATAAGATTATGTTCTACATCTTGACTCTCTGTTTGTAAATAAGTTCATTTGTACAATCTTTTAATATTTCACATGTAAGTGTGATCATATGTATTTGTCTTTCTCTGACTTAACTTCGCTTGGTATGACAATATCCAGGTCCATCCATATTGCTTCTGATAGCATTATTTCATTCCTTCTTGTGGCTGAGTAACATTACGTGTATATCTGCACCACATCTTGTCTGTTTCTCTGTTGATGGACATTTAGGTTGCTTCTGTGTTCTGGCTATGGTAAACAGTGCTGCAATGAACACTGCTGTGCTTAGTTGCTCAGTAGTGTCCAACTATTTGTGACCCCAAGTATTGTAGCCTGCCTGGTTCTTCTGTCAATGGGGATTGTCCCCATGGACAAAAATAGGCAAGAGTATTGGAGAGCGTTGCCATCCCTTTTTCCAAGGGATCTTCCCAACCCAGGGATCAAACCCTGGTCTTCCACATTGTAGGCAGATTCTTTACCATCTGAGCCACCTGGGAAGCCCTGATGAAGCAATGAACACTGAGGTGCATGTATCCTTTCAAATTATAGTTTTCCCCTGATATATACCCAGGGGATTGCAGAGTTTTGAAAGATACAGATTAAAAAACTGCCCAGGAAAAAGGCATATAGGCCAGAGTCAAAGAAAGTGTGAAGCATGGAGCTTTTCCTCTTCCCAAGGTGTCATGGGCAGCTTTATGTTCCCAGCACCGATGTGCCGGCAGTGAGCACTTGCAGACATGGGAGCTCACTCCAGGCTCCGTGTCCAGAGCTTTTACTGGGGCTCCATATCGCAGGCATGATGGACGCTCCATACAGCTGATCTCAGGCTCAAACCTCTCTAGAGGTGCAGCTGATACTGCATGACCAAACCCCCCCATCCTAAATCACATTGTTCATGTGGCCCAAAGTTTTTACTCTAAATCTCATCATTTGCATCCGTATCAGGCTGTCCCAAGACCCTCAAATAAACAATAGCACTTCTCTCAGTGTCAACCTTTGACACCTTTAGTCACCCTTTCCCAGAGGAAACAAACTAAGGGTTTAGAGAGGAGCTCCCAGGAAACAAGGGCAAAGTCCAGACTTCCCTTTGGATGAGGCTGAGCCCTTCACTACACAGCTGGGTGGCTGGATTTGCCTGAGGAGACTCCCCTGTTGTAATCCCACAATAAGAAAATGTGAAGGGACAAGCATTGGTCAAGCATTTATCTTCTTCTGGTCTTTCTCTGAAATGTTTTTCTTGCATATCTTCATTAATTCCTATGCAACTCCATGAAATGGACTCCAGTTTGAATGGCATTATGGAGAGAAGTAAATTAAGGCTGGCCTAAAGATTCAGAGCTAGTGAGTGGTGGAGTNTTTATCTTCTTCTGGTCTTTCTCTGAAATGTTTTTCTTGCATATCTTCATTAATTCCTATGCAACTCCATGAAATGGACTCCAGTTTGAATGGCATTATGGAGAGAAGTAAATTAAGGCTGGCCTAAAGATTCAGAGCTAGTGAGTGGTGGAGTGGGAGTATGTACAAGTGCTACAGGACTCCAAGGTTCATACTTAAAGCCACTATGTGGTGAAGATCCCAACATTTCTTTTTTAAGTATTTTTATTCATTTGTTTCTTAGTTGTAGCACATCTCAATCTTCCACCTCTGTTGTGGCCTATGGGATCTAGATCCGTGAGCAGGGATTTAGCCCCAGGCCCCCTGCATTAGGAGCAGGGATCCTTAAGCACTGGACAATGGGGAAAGTTCCAACACCATTTCCATTTGGAGTAAATGTTCATATGCAAGTGCACATCCAAAGAAGATTGTTGAATCAATATTGTCCAGTCCTGACATTCTGTTCCACAATATATATAAATTAAGCAAGTTACAACATGAAACTCTTCTTGCAATCCATTTAAAAGAAATAAATAAAACACAGAAAGACATGATGACTTACTATAAGCTCAAGATGCCATGATCAAAGAAGGCTTAGGTGACAGGAGCTTTTCAAATGGTCTCTTTGGCATCCCAGAAATCTGTACACCCTGGGGCATCACACAATAATAAGATTCCAGATAGTGGAAAGGCATGACTTTCTTTATCAAAGAGGGCCAGGGCAATTCTGAAATGGGAGGTGGGAAAGAAGACCAGTATTTAAGACTTCAAATACAAATGCTTTCTCAGAGAGAAAAATTTAGAAAAGAAAACATATGAATGTTGAGAGACTGAAAACTGTTTCCCTAAAATCTCTCCCTGTGAGCATACATCATGGAAAACTTCTTTTGCCCCAGAATACGCTGCTTTGGTAACACAGTCTGACTGATCCAGTATTTTAATGATTTTCTTATGTTTGTGTGAAGCTTTCATGAACTTCCCATGTGACCAATGGTGTTGATAACTGATAAATCAATGGGAATGGGGTTCCTGAAAATGGAATGGACAGATGAGAAATGTAATCTGAAGTCAAAGTGAGGGGGGTTTGATACACAATGGAAGAAAGGATATTAACTTTTCTGAGGAATGGTGGTTGGTGAGATGTGGTGCTCAAGGTTTTATGTGAAGGAGCCCACTCCCTGCATCAACTGAGGACAGGGAAAAGGATGGAGTCTAAGCTCTGGTGGCAAGACAGGAGTGTTTCAGCCCAGAGCCCTTTATTATAGAAAGAGCGAATTCTCTGTAGGCAATGGTATCCAAAATAGGATAGCAGCAACAGCAATACAAATGACCAACCGGTGGAGGAGCATCACAGACCTGTTCTAAGCAACCCAAGGGGTTCTTAGTGTGAAAATATTGATGGCCTCCCCACCCCTTACTTCTTAGTTCTACTTTTGTCTGAGAGAAAAGTTCCTCCAAGAAGGATAGGAGGTTACATCCCTTCCAGAAAGTCAACTGGGGGGCCTAAGCCATGGAATTACTATTTGGATCTAGAGTCATTTTTCTAATCATACTGTGTCTCTCATCCCCCAAATAGTGGACTTGGAAACAGCATTTACAACTGTGATTTTAAAGAGATATTAAATACAGATGTTCTTCTATTTTACTGTCTGTAAATTTTAGAAACAGGCAATGTGAAATTTAACATTTAAAACTGCCTTACTCAGAGGATTATTTTACACTGATTAGAAGGTAAATTACCCTTAAATAAATTTGACCAAAATATTGTCAGAGCTTCATGGTACATATACTCTGCAAATACTCCATAGCAGTGTTTTTTAATAAAACAAGAAAGGCACTGAATTGATATCATTATAATAGTTGATAAGTGAAAATCTAAGTTAATTAATCAATTGTACCATTCTTACAGAAAAAACAAATATATTCTAGTGTTGGGGGGATTTGCTTTGATTTGGTGCTGGTTTATCCCACTGGGTTGATGGTCTCTTGACCATCTGGTTTTACTTTTTTGTTGCCTATGCTACTTAATATATCACAGTCCTTCAAATTTGTGGATTGTATGGTCAAAAAAAAAAAGCATGGACCTTCTCCTGGTTTTGTTGTATGGGGGTAAACTTTTAGTTTAGAGGAGGAAATAGACACCCTGTTTCCATAACTGGAAACTTCCAGCACCAGCAGGTACAGCTCAGATAAGGTGGGATATAAACAAAACAAACAAACAAAAAAGGTTAACTCACAGCATGTTCCTTAAAGGAAAGGGTGTGTGTCTGTCTTCCTTTTTATTGACACTTACAATTAATACTTGAGTAAAACCGTTTATAGTATCCATGGAGGGGTAAAGTAGGGCGGCTTGGGAGAATACATCTGCAGTCAAGCATTAAGTCTCTGGGGATGGGAGAGTAGGAGGACTTCAGCTTTAGTTGAAAGAATTTGCCTTTGCTTCCAATTTCATGGCCTCCTTTAGCCATGACATAGCATAAATAGAAGATAGAACTTAAAAAATTAATAAAGAATGCAGAATGGTTTTGTTTCTGCAAATGCCTTGAACAATGCATGTGTTTCTGTTTAATGCTGGATAAGCTCCAACTGATGTCTAGATCCTTGTCAAAATGTTTACTTTTCCGTGGGATTTTTTTTTTTCCCTAGTGAGCCATTCTGAAGCCATGACTACAGCTCTGGACTTCAAAGTTGCTGCCAGCTTCATTAGAAAAGCCATTGTGTTGCCCCTCCCCTATCTCCATTCAAATTAAATCTTAATTCTTTAATAATCATTTGGGGCCAGAAAATGACCAATCTTAGTACCAAAAAACAGAACAAACTCAACAAAGAGTTAAAGGAAATTCACCAAAGCAACTACAAGGACAAGAAATATTGAAAAAAACAGGGATACTTTGCTCTTTCAGTATCATGTAAACAACAACAGCAAAATAACATTTTCTTTTTCAGCAGTTGTGGACATCTGATGTGAGTGTGCAAGACCACTGGAGAAGAAGTCTGGAAAATAAAAAATGGTACTTTATACTACTTTGGTTATTTTATTTAACTCAATAGGCCCATAGAAAGTAAAATACATATGCCATGAATTATAATATTATAATATTCATTGGAAGGGCTGCTGCTGAAGCTGAAGTGCCAGTATTTTGCCCACCTGGTGTGTACAGCTGACTCATTGGAAAAGACCCTGATGTTGGGAAAGATTAAGGGCAAAAGGAGAAGAAGAGGACAGAGGATGAGATGGTTGGAAGGCATTACTGACTCAACGGACATGAGTTTGAGCAAAGTCAGGGAGATAGTGAAGGACAGGGGAGCCTGCCATGCTGCAGTTTACGGCATGGCAAAGAGTTAGACAGGACTTAGTGACTGAACAACAACAATGAATTATAAATATGTCAAGACAGTAAATAAACTTGAATTATTTTTTCTTACTTTTTTACTAGCAAGTTTAACCCATAATTAAAGGAACACAGTATGATGCCAGAGACTGCAGAACAACTATAAAAGTAGGAAAGAAAAACAAAAAGCTTAGCGATAACACCTATTTAACTGAAAAGATGAATGCATTTTGTCAAAGTAAATAGTTGTGTTGGAGAAGACTCTTGAGAGTCCCTTAGACTGCAAGGAGATCCAACCAGTCCATTCTGAAGAAGATCACCCCTGGGTGTTCTTTGGAAGGAATGATGCTGAAGCTGAAACTCCAGTACTTTGGCCACCTCATGCAAAGAGTTGACTCATTGGAAAAGACTCTGATGCTGGGAGGGATTAGGGGCAGGAGGAGAAGGGGACAACAGAGGATGAGATGGCTGGATGGCATCACGGACTTGATGGACGTGAGTCTGAGTGAACTCCGGGAGTTGGTGATGGACAGGGAGGCCTGGCGTGCTGCGATTCATGGGCTCGCGAAGAGTTGGACACAACTGAGCGACTGAACTGAACTGAACTGAACTGAAAAATGAAGTCTCTCATACCACTGTATAAGGATTTTTTATTTAAATTTTTTATTTATTTATTTATTTTTTTACACGAACTCCCAAACATGAACCCCCCTCCCACCTCCCACCCCACATCTTCCCTCCAGATCATCCCCATACACCNGACAGAGGATGAGATGGCTGGATGGCATCACGGACTCGATGGACGTGAGTCTGAGTGAACTCTGGGAGCTGGTGATGGACAGGGAGGCCTGGTGTGCTGCAGTTCATGGGGTTGCAAAGAGTCAGACACGACTGAGTGACTGAACTGAACTGAACGTAGGAGATGTCTTGGTGATACAATATACAGTGTCGGATTTTCAAATCAGGCTATCAAGAATCAGATATCTTGCCTTTTTATTAATAACTCAAAGGACACATGTAACTGCAAGACACAAGAAAAGCATGAAGTCAAACTGTGTAACCCCCAGTCCCTCCTGGAAATGTTAAGATTCACCCTCTTCCAGATTTGATGTTTGAAGTCTCCAAGGAATGTCTGGAGAGCATTAATCTCAGTCATGAAACATACCCACTTTATATTCCAGTAAGTGACATTTTCCCTCCTCTAATAAACACTATCAGGAGATCCAGTATGTGTTAACAGGGACGTCTGATGGTTTTTCTCCTCTTTTTCTCCACCCTGCACCCCTCACACCATCCCCAGGGTAGAGAGGCTGGGTTACAGACCCACCCACCACTGAGCAGTCTGGGTCAGCTTTCCACGATACGTGCTGTGCCCTTCCAGAATACGGGTTCACGTCTTCCTCTAGTTACAATTTCTTGAATAAGCCTTTTAATAGCTGTTCTGTTCCAGTGCATTTTCCCACTGCAAGAGTCCGAATTATGTGTGTTTTAAAATCTCTATGCCTATCTTCTCTGTCTCTCACCTTATCTGTAGGTATTTTAAATGGTCCATTTCACTTTTCTGTGGCTGGAGTTTCCTTGTTCCTGTTATCCATGCCTTTGCTGCGCTTTCTACAGAGCTCATCTTCTGTACTTCCTACAATTGGATCTTCACTTCTGTGGGTTTTTGTTTTTTTTTTTTAATCCTGGTTTTCATTCCCTCAATTGTCTTCCTGTCTGTTGCCCAAGACTTTGTGGTTTTGCTCTAGGAGCTCTTTTCATGGTTGTGGTTGCTTCACTGTTTATTAGTTTTTATCAATTAAATTTTAATAGTAAGTCAGAAGTTCCACCATCCTTGGCACGCTGGAGCCATTGTGTCATTGAGTGTCTGTGAATATTCTTCCTCTGACGAGTCTCACTGCTCCTTCCTTTTTTTTCCCTTAGATAGCCATGCGATGCCAGCTTTTGTTTCATATTGCCCTCTGTGAGATGGGCTTTCCAGCTAACTGGAGGGCCTTCTTGTGACAGAAGGAGGGTCCGCTGCACAAAGATGAATTGCTTTGCCTTCCTGAAGAATCTGGGGGTAATTCTTTTCTCTGCCTCAAAAACTGAGTCGATCCAGGAGGGCATCTGCCCTGGGCCCACCCTCTCGCCCTGGTTCTGCGCCCACTGCTGCATCAGGAGCTGTGTCCTCCTTCCCTCCTCACCTCCCAGAAGCAGGTGTGGAGGAGATCTCTGAGGACGACCCCCGCTCCAGGCGGGCCGGTCCTCACGTTGTCTTCTTGTACGTCCACCCTGCAGAGCTTCTGCCCAGCCTTGGTCCTGGCCCACCAGGTCTGGCAGCTCTTGTCCTGTACGTGAGATATAAGTCTGTCACTTCAGGGGCAGAGGGGCTGTCACTTCCAGAAAATGTGTTTTTGCTGTTGTTTCCTGTGGTGACCTGCAGACCATCTCGGCCATTCACCCCAGTGTGTGGCTTCCATTGCATGTCCCCAGACGCAGCCCTTTGCTGACCTCCTCTGCTGTTCGGCAGGCCTAACAGCTTCTGAGCTTGCCATCTAGACCTGTGTCCTGATTTCACTGCACTTTGAGCTGATAGGGGTCACGTGGTGCACAGTCCATGGGCCTCGTAGTTCCCCACTGCACACCAAGCTAACCGTGTGTGAGCAGGTCAATATTCAGTGAACGCTCACTTTGAGAAGCTGTCACTCTAAAGAGGAGTTATCACCCATCACGCGTGTAACCCCCACTGATGACAATCAATGACGTCATGACAAGTACAGTTGAAACTACTGAAGTCATGGAAGAGAAGATAATTCCTTCCAGAGCATCCTGAACATGGTCCCATTTGAAATGAGAAGGATGGAGTTTTACATCTGGAGTTGGGTGGAATGCTCCAGGTACAGAAACTAGTGCAAGCAAATGTGGGCAAACCCATGCAGGAGACGTAACCAAACTGAGTCCATTTGATCTGGAGCTAGAGTGGTAGTGAGAGGAGCAGTGGGAAAAACAACCCTGGGACCTATCTTCATTGTCAAGGAAGCCCTTGAGCTCCTGATGGAAGAGCTGAGGCTGTGCTCCTACCCAGTCTTCATGAGTGTGTGCAGGAGGAACCGTGGATGGAGGAGTTGACACTTTGAAGCCAGGCCTCCCTTGTGGCTCAGTTGGTAAAGAATCTGCCTGCCATGCCGGAGACCCCAGTTTGATTCCTGGGTTGGGAAGATCCGCTGGAGAAAGGATAGTCTACCCACTCCAGTATTCTTGGGCTTCCCTTGTGGCTCAGCTGGTAATGCAGGAGACCTGGATTTAATCCCTGGGTTGGGAAGATCCCCTAGAGAAGGGAAAGGCTACCCACTCCAGTATTCTGGCCTGGANCTCCAGTATTCTTGGGCTTCCCTTGTGGCTCAGCTGGTAATGCAGGAGACCTGGATTTAATCCCTGGGTTGGGAAGATCCCCTAGAGAAGGGAAAGGCTACCCACTCCAGTATTCTGGCCTGGAGAGTTCCATGGACTGGATAGTCCGTGGAGTTGCAGAGAGTCTGGCACGACTTAGCAACTTTCACTTTCACTTTCACTTAGGAAGCTTAAACTTCCATGGTAGCTCAGATGCTAAAGGATCTGCTTGCAATGCAGAAAACCCCAGTTCCATTCCTGGGTCAGAAGATCCTCTGGAGGAGGAAATGGCTACCCACTCCAGTCATCTTGCCTAGAGAATTCCACACAGAGGAGCCTAGAGAGATACAGTCCACGGGGTCACAAAGACTTGGACACAACGGAGTGACTAAAACTTGCAATGCTCTGCAAGACAGACTGAAAGGTGGGCAAAAATAAGAAAAAAACTGCAGTAGAAGAGTTAAAAAATAACAATAATGACAAAAATCAAGGTGAAGCATTTTTTCTCCTACTATGTGAAACCAAGGTAGTGTACCTTTAATTTCATTTAATATTGGAAGTAGAAATCTATATTGAGCTCTCTAGAAAGAAGAGCTCTCTAGCTCTTCAGGTTTTTCACTTTGAAGATGAAGTTTAAACAACTTATATTCAATAATCATCATGTCTATAAGCAAAAAATACTCTATATAAGAGTATCAATAGAATAATGATATGTCATTAAAATACACTGAATATGAGTCAGTCTGCATCGAGCCAACCTCTGATCTAGTAAATTAATAGTTTAGGGAAGAAATGAGGCCTGTCTGATTTCAACATGCATTCCAAATTCAATGAACTTTACCCAATATAGCGACAGCCTTCTTTCCTTTCTTACTGAAATAAAATGTCTTAAATGTTCAAGATAGAATCAGAGGCTGATCATGTCCACAAGAATCAGATCAAATTTTTCAAGACTGTTTTTAAAATACTGTAGATTAAGTCATTAGCAACAAAAACGGTAATATGAATATTCTGACAAGTTGTTGTTTTTTTCTTTTAAGGAATTATTGTTTGGATCACTTGAAGAAAAACATTGCAGTTCTCTTTTTCTCAGTGATTAAAGCATTTGAATAACATTAAGACATTTAAACCAAAGGAACCAAGGGGAAAAACTCTGGCCATAGTCACACTAGTCTTGAATCAGTCACGGGTTGACACACATACTGATGTTAATATACACATGGGCTTGCTGTTGTTGTAGTTGTTCAAAAACTAAGTTGTGCTCATCTCTTTGTGACCCCAGGGATTGCAGCACGCCAGGCTCCTCTGTCTTCCACTATCTCCCAGAATTTGCTCAAATTCGTCCATTGAGTCGGTGATGCCATCCAAGCATCTCAGCCTTTGCTGCCCCCCTTCTCCTCCTGCCCTCAGTCTTTCCCAGCATCAGGGTCTTTTTGAACAAGTCAGTTCTTCGAATCAGGTGGCCAAAGTGTTGGAGCTTCAGCTTCAGCAACGGCCCTTCCAGTGAATATTCAGGGTTGATATCCTTCAGGGTTGATCTGCTTGCAGTCCAAGGGACTCTCAAGAGTCTCCTCCAGCACCACAGTTCGAAAGCCCCAGTTCCTCAGTGCTCAACCTTCTCTATTTTCCAGTCCTTACATCTGAACATGACTACTGGAAAAAGCATAGCTTTGACCATACAGACCTTTGTCGGCAAAGTGATGTCTCTGCTTTTTAACACACTGTCCAGATGGGTCATAGCTCTCCTTCCAAGGAGTGACTTTTGATTTCACGGCCACAGCCACCGTCTCCAGTGATTTTGGAGTCCGAGAAAATAAAGTCTGTCACTGCTTCCACTTTTTCCCTTTTTATTTACCATGAAGTGATGGGACAGGATGCTAGGATCTTAGGTTTTTGAATGCTGAGTTTTAAGCCAGCTTTTTTCCTCTCCTCTTTCACTCTCCTCAAGAGGATTTTTAGTTCTTCTTAGCTTTCTGCCATTAGAGTGGTATAATCTGCATATCTGAAGTTGTTGATATTTCTCCCAGAAATCTATTTTTGTCTTATTTTATTTTTAATTATTTTATTTATTTTAATTGGAAGATAATTACTTGACAATATTGTGGTGGTTTCTGCTATACATCGACATGAGTCAGCCACAGATAAACACGTGTCCCCCCCATCTTGAACCCCCTCCCACCTCCCTCCCCGCCCTTTCCCTCTGGCTTGTCCCAGAGTGCTTAATGAACATTGGGGTACACGTGTCTCTTTCAATTCTGGTTTCCTCAGGGTGTATGCCCAGCAGTGGGATAACTGGATCATAAATAAGGCAGTTCTATTCTGTTTTTTAAGGAATCTCCACACTGTTCTCCATAGTCGCTGTACCAGTTTGCATTCCCACCAGCAGTATAAGAGGATTCCGTTTTCTCCACACCCTCTCCAGCATTTATTGTTTGTAGACTTTTTGATGACAGCCATTCTGACTGGTGTGAGATGACACTTCATTGTGGTTTTGATTTGCCTTCCTCTAATATTGAGTGGTGCAGAACATCTTTTCATGTGTTCATTAGCCATCTGTATGTCTTCTTTGGAGAAACATCTGTTTAGTTCCTTTGCCCACTTGTTGATTGTGCTGTTCATTTTTCTGGTATTGAGCTGCTTGTATATTTTGGAGATTAATTGTCAGTTGTTTTGTTTGCTATTATTTTCTCCCATTCTGAAGGCTGTCTTTTCACATTGCTTATATTCTCCTTGATTGTACAAAAGCTTTTAAGTTTAAGTAGGTCTCATTTGTTTATTTTTGTTTTTATTTCCATTACTCTGTCTCTCAGCAATCTTGATTCCAGCTTGTGCTTCATCCAGCTTGGCATTTCACATGATGTACTCTTCATAGAAATTAAATAAACAAGGTGACAATATACAGGCTTGCCATATTCCTTTCCCAGTTTTGAACCAGTCCATATCCAATTCTAACTGTTTCTTCTTGACCCACATACGGGTTTCTCAGGAGACACGTAAGGTGGTCTGGTGTTCCATCTCTTTAAGAAACATTTCTTTTAAGTAGTGTTTTTTAACTCACAGGCTTATATTACTTAAAAATATATATATATTTCTGCCTCCCTCAGACTGGCCCTCTTAGTGCCAAAATGTTAGAATCTAAGTGAAATCCTTGGTCAAAAAAAATCTCAGCTCAAATGCTGTCTCCTCCATCTCTAATCTACTATCTACAAAAATACTTGTTCCTCTTGCCTTTTTATAAAAGGAAATTCATTTTCATAGGTTTGGAATTTGCTATGAGAAGATTCAGACCATCCGGTTTTCTGTCCTTCCTTTCAGTCACCAAAAGCAATTAGAAGCCACAGTTTCTTCTTGCAACCCCAACATGGGTTTGCCCCCTCTCTGCTAGCCTGTAACTCAAACCTTCAACCCCCATTGAGATAATGGCCGCACACTTGTACAAACTTGGGTAAATGTGTCCATTCTGGTGATTATTACCAAACAAAAGAAGTTCTTACCATGCTGAGATGAAATGCATTATGTGATGTTTTCATTGCTAATTCTTGGCATTAGGTACCTTCTGCATATCATAATTCAAAAATCATTTGGAGCATGTTATGCACATTGTTATGAAAGGAAATCCAAGCCAAATTTCAGTTTAACTTCAAAGATATTTCTTACTTATACTCAGTTCATGAATGTGTGTGATATTACTGTAAAGAAGCAGTTATAACCTTAAAGAACAGTGTTCGATGATTCTGTTTTGGTGATGGATGCGTATTTCGGTATCTGAATTCTCTCGTCACGTACGTAAAACTGATGATTTCCAAAAAGAACTTAAAGATATGGACACTGTGACAAAGGAACTGGCTTTTCTAATTTACAGCCAGCAATTATATATCCAAAATTATTGGAAACTAGTGGCTAAATAAACTGAACAAAGAAATAGGCATGCATTTTGAGTGAGATTATATTTTCATATAATATTTCATATTAGGGTGTCACACAGTATTATGGATAAACAAGTGTTGGATTTTTTCCAATAAAAATAATTTTAGAGCTTAATAAACAGATTGAGCTTGATTTTTTTTAATGGCTGCAATCTGTTCGAATTAGAGGACTGTGAGTGTGTGTGTGTGTGTGTGTGTGTGTGTGTGCGTGCACATGCACTCAGTCATGTCCAACTCTTTGCGACCCCCTGGACCACCAGGCTCCTCTGTCCACGGGATTCTCCAGGCAAGAATACTGGAGTGGGTTGCCACTTCCTTCTCCAGGGGATCTTCCGAATCCAAGGATTGAACCTGCGTCTCCAGTGGCCCCTGCATTGGCAGGTGGATTTTTATAGGACTATACGACTCAAAATGACCCTGGGATTTTCTTGTCTCTCTCTCCATCTTACGTACAAGCTTCAGAGAGCTTTCAGCTGGCCCGTGGCCACACCGTGAGCGCTGGCTGGACTGAACTGGGCCCCAGCTTCCCTGGCGAGGGCCCCATTCCTGTCTGCCACCATGGCCGTCTGTCCCCGCAGAGCTCACAGGCATGCATTTCTTCTTTGCATGTGATGAAAACAGTGGTTGTTGATCAGAGGGCGCCCAGCATTAGAAGCCAGGAGTGGCTGTTAGAAAACTGCTCATTCAAGCTCTTAGTGAACTTAACAGATGAATCAAATCTTATTTCCGATACTTTAAAACCTGGAATGAAACAGTATCATTGTCTAGATACCATCCTGTAATCACGCTTTCCTTCTCCTGATGGCGTTTGAGTTCCGGACATGCAGAGCCACCTGCCCCCTCCCCCGGATGTCCCACAGGGACTTGACCACAGAGCGTCCACTGTAATTCCATACTCTTCCCTCTCTCTTGGAACTCTGTCATCCCTTACTGTTCCTTATTAAAGCTAACATGGCCCATCTCTCCACAGATAGATCTATCAGCAGAAGTCCCAACATGCCTCTCTCTCTTACTCTATCAGGTTTAACACTAAGTTCTATTCTTTGGTAATTTTCAAAAGTATGTTTTCATTTCTCTATTACTCTATACAAACTACTGTTACCACATTGCGCTGGAAAGTGCAATAGCCATCTAGCATATCCCCCATTAAATATTGTGCGAACAGCAGCCAAAATAAAGTTAGTCACTTGTCCATTTACAACCTTCCCTGGCCTCCTGTTTAGCCTCAGAACAAGATGACCACGCTCTTTGTGGCCGTATGACCTGATGTCAGCTGAATCCAGCATCACCTGGCTCCTTCTTACTTCTCCAGCCTTCCCGAAACCCCCTCCGCCCTCCCCCAGGTCTACGGGGCTTTCTCAGCTTCTCAACAGTCGCTTCTCTTCTACTCTTTTACCCCCAGTCTATTCCTCCACCAGGCTTCCCCCGCAGCGCCCCGGCCTAGGGCGCCGCCCCGGCTCTCCGCTCCAGGTCAGGCGCGTGTGTCTCCCTGCACAGCAGAAGCCGTTGTTTGTTTGGCGCTCCTCTTCCCAGTTGGAGGGAAGACCCAGGACATCGGGGACAGGGTCTTCCGGCGACCCCCGTGGCCTCAGTGTTCCTAGCACCACCCTGACACCCGAGATGGGGAAGTCCATCTTCCAAGTAATCTTCCCGCCTGCCAGCCCAGGAGAAGGCAAAGCTCGCCACGGGCAAGATGCCTGTCCGTGAAGCTGTCAGGGAGCCGCCCAGCCAGGGAGCTTCAGCAGAAAGAAAAACACAAACAGAGGGAAGAAAGCCCGGAGGATGACGGGGACGGAGGAACAGCAACACTCCAGCACAGGCGCGGAGCTGTCCTGCGCCCGCTCTGGGCAGCTGCCGGGACGCGGGGGCCAAGGCGTCACTGCGAAGCGGGCCCGGAGCGCTGCTGTCAACGTGCAGCCTCCAGCACACAGCGGTGCCCGCAGCGGGAGCCCCGAGCCTGCGCCGGTTTGATTTCAGTGCCAACTATAAAATGAGCCTCGCGTCTCCACCCAGGCTGCGGGGCGGCAGCGATGACTCAGCACTCCGTCACCGCGTGACACACGCAGCTGCTTGCATTGATTTCATGCCCGGATGGGAAGGAAAGTGCTCTGAGACACGGTTCTTTCATGTAAATCACCTCTAAAAATGGTTTTTACATCTATAGAATTATGCATAGCTTGGAACACGACCTGTCTCTATGGAAGGGAAGAAGTAGATACGGTATTTCATCAGAATAACTGTTTACTGACAATTCACACTGTTTTATAGTCCATGTCTTTTTGGAATGGATAGGAGCTCATTATTCAGTGGTTTGTAAAATCTTCCAGACCGAATGATAAACTCTCATCTGTTACAATTGGGATGGATGGTAAAACCGGTGTGAACTGTCCATAAATATTTATTGTCATTTAATATCAGCATGTATTGCTGTCTTTAGGAAAATAATTCATGTTTTATTATTGATACATAAGGCAGGACATTTGTGTTTGCTACACATGATAACATACTAATAAAATGATGTTCTGTATAATATCACAGAGGCAGAAACAAAGACGAAATTTGGAATTAAGTTAGTTTTACAAAAACATTGTGAAAGATCATGCTTCCTAATATGAACCCCTTTAAAGTGTTAAATCTTTAACTCAGTCAAGAATTTGAATTTCAGAATCAGGATACAATAATCATCTCTGCCATAGAAAATGCAAGGTTGTTTAAGATCATCTTTTTAATAGCTAGCATGTTCTGGGCCTTTTGCTGGCCCGAGAGACCTCTCTCTCTCTCTCTCTCTCTCTCTCTCTCTCGGGAGGCCATGCCAGGCTGACACCCCGCCCCACCTTCTGACAAAGTCCTTGAGGGTTTCTAGTTCATCTCAACCAGCTCTGGAGGCCCCTTCAGAGTTCCACATTTCTTATATTTCTCTTTTAAATTCTGACTTTCATATCTCCCAGAATGAACATCGAAGCCCTGACAGTCTGCATGGATGCCTTTTGGACCCTTGAAAGGAAAGTGTTGGTGCTGGGGGCACAAGGCTTTCTCTTCCCGGATGTATGGGGTTTCCTGTTCTGCCCTTGGTGGGACGGGTGGGGTGGAATCCTCATATGGCCGGCTAGGTTTGGAGGTGACTGAAGATTTTCAGAACTCACTTGAGTAGAACTCCATTTCTTTTGCTTTCTTATTTTCTTATAATCTGACTCAGACAATAAAGAACCCAACCCGCCAATGCAGAAGACGCGAGTTCAATTCCTGGTTTGGATAGATCCCCTGGGGAAGGGAATACTGGGCAGCCACCCACTCCAGGATTCTTACCTGGCGAATCCCATGGACAGAGGAGACTGGTGGGCCACGGTCCACGGGGTCCAAAGAGTCAGTCACGACTGAGTGACTAACACTTCCACTTTTTCACTTTCTTAAAATTTAAGGAGATAGTTTTAGGAGACTAGGTCTCCAGGTTCTTTCTTTTCTCTTATCCCCACAGAATTTAGATTTTACTCAAATAAAATGTATCCGCTATCATCTTTTTAGAGCTCGTTTTTTGGGAAAAGATATTCAGCTTGTGATAATGGGCAGTCGTAGAACTTCACTGAGATTCTCTCTCTCTCTCTCTTTTTTTCCCCTTAATTGCAGTTTCCTCCTGTGCACTTGAAATGGAGGTACTCAGAGTGTTTGAAGTGAGTGGTCACCCACTCACCTTGAGAAAGATGCTGAGCTTTCTGTCACAGAGCTTACACACTTTCTTGCAAAGGGAGGCCCTTCCTTCTCAGGCTGTGTGTGGGGTGATCAGCTGAGAGCAGAGTGCTGGACCCACAGAGCCCACAGACCTGAGCCGAGCGGGGTTCTGACCCCTGTCGGCTCCCTGACTTGGGCCTGGCCCCTCACAGTTTTCAGCCTCTGTTTCTCCATCGGTTAAATAAGGATAATAAGCTCAATTGCACAGGACTGTTGAGAAAATTAGATTCAATGCCTCTAAAGTACACACCACAGAACAAGCACTCTACAACTAGTGGCTATTATTAACATTATCTGACATTTGAGATTTAAAAGGAGTGTGGAAGAATTTGGCTATTATCATCATACCTTCGGGTAGGAATGAATAAAACCGTAAATTCCACGCTACTAGACTTATGATGCTGAATCATTCTATGCAGCTCTTTACCTGGAATGTGAGCATAAAATGAGTTCTTGATTATCTAAGAAAAATAATGCAGAGAACTTTGTATCACAGAATAGCTACCCATCCATTACACCACACATTTGTGGATGACCTTTCCCAGTTATGTTCCCAGAATACACAGAGAACATAAATTAGCCTTGCATAATATCTGAAATAACTGCAATTTGGTGGGTTATATGTGAATCAAAAACCATCAGATGCATTCTACAGAGAAATGCAAGTGAATCAAGGACTCCATGTTCTATTGGGGTGATTTATTCAGTGGTTTCCCTTCGTTAGAACAATTAACTGTGAATTGACATAGGGATGACCGGAAGACCAGGACTAGTGAAGTGGGGATCAAGTGTCCTCCCCTACATCGAGGAGGACAGGTGTCAAGGTCAGCCGGGCGCCGTTGCGATGTGAGAGTCCAGCATACGGATGGGAGGCTGGGAAGGTGGTGGGAAGCCAGGCTCAGGCTGACGCCTCCGACATTCTCAGGGTCTGCGCCATCCGAGCCGCTGCCCAGTCCCGCTGCCAGCTGACCCCCGGGTCAGGGCTCCTCCTTGTCCCAGTGCTTGCCAGGACTTTGATTTTGTCTGTCTGTTGTCATTTACTGACTTTCCTCATTTGGCTTTTAGAGGCATTAGGACCAAACCAGTTAAAAGATGTGGCTCTTTCCTAATCGTTTCCAAAACACTGTTGAAGGACATTGCAGATCACACCGCTATATTTTTAGTCTTGAATCAGTCTTTCATAAATAGCTCTTAATTTTTCCATTGATTTCATCAGTCTTTCTGTTTAGAAATTATTTTAGCTTTTTGGATACTTAAGATTATATCTGAAAGAGGATTAAATAAAAGTTAAGAAAGCCTTATAATCAATCTATTTCCCCAATGTTGTCCAATTAAATAACTCCCTGATGACTCCAGTCTAAATACCAATAACAATGACAGCATGTCAGTTAGGGCAACACTCACCAGGTACCCGACACACGCTGACACTTCTCCCCCTGGTACTAGTCCTGGGAGGGAGCCACTAGGGTCCCCTTTTCCCCATGAGGAGGTGAAGACCCACAGAGCTAAGCGACTCGTGTGACTGGCTCTCGGCTCAGGGACCATCTGTTCTCAACCCCTATCTCGCTGCCTCCAGCTTCTTGAGACGGCGACCCGCCTCCGCAAGCTATTGCTCATCCACACTCTGCACCAGCTCCAGAGGCACTTAATTCACACACACAGCAATCAAGGAATGACTGCTTTAAACAGCTTACATTATATTCAAACCTACTTTTAGGAGGAAAATTTCCAAGCCACCCAAGTCTTAAAGCTCTTTGCTGTCCCTTCCTTTGGCCTATGAAAATGTACCGAATGGACCCCAGGCTGAAAAATGAGAGGAAGCTGGCTAGAGTTCGAGGCGGGGAGGAGGGGCTGAGAGCCCCCAACCCCAACCACCTTCCGCAGAGCCAGCCCCCAGCCAGACCTGGCTGCCTCTTTCATCTGTTGTGAGAACTTGGGCAAATCCGTTTCTCTCATGCATGGTTGTGAAAAGTGTTAGTCGCTAAGTCTTATCTGACTCTTTGCGACTCCATGGACTGTTGCCACCAGGCTCCTCTGTCCAGGGAATTCTCCAGGCAAGATACTGGAGTGGGTTGCCATTTCTTTCTCCAGGGGATCTTCCCCACCCAGGGGTCAAACTTCAGGCTCCTGCATTGCAGGCAGCTTGCCACCAGGGAAGCCAACTCTAAGGATGCTAATAATAGTAACAGCCTCAGAATTTGGTTACAAAGTTTAAACAAAATAATATATTTAAGAACAGGTCAGTTCAGTTCAGTTGCTCCGTTGTGTCCAGTTCTATGACCCATGAATCCCAGCATGCCAGGCCTCCCTGTCCATCACCAACTCCCGGAGTTCACTCAGACTCACGTCCATCGAGTCGGTGATGCCATCCAGCCATCTCATCCTCTGTTGTCCCCTTTTCCTCCTGCCTCCAATCCCTCCCAGCATCAGAGTTTTTTCCAATGAGTCAACTCTTTGCGTGAGGTGGCCAAAGTACTGGAGTTATCAGCACCTGGCAATAGAAAAGCCTCAACACATGTTTAACCACTAAGTCCTGTCTGACTCTGCCACCCCCAGGGACTACAGCACATCAGGCTTCCCTGCCTTTCACCATCTCTTGGAGTTTGTTCAATCATGTCCATTGAATCAGTGATGCCATCCGACCATCTCATCCTGTCACCCCCTTTTCCTCCTGCCCTCAGTTTTCCCAGCACCAGAGTCTTTTCCAACAAGTTGGTTCTTCGCATCTGGTGGCCAAAATATTGGAGATTCAGCTTCAGCATCAGTCCTTCCGGTGAATATTCAGGGTTGATTTCCTTTAGGATGGGCTGGTTTGAACCCTTTGCTGTCCAAGGGACTCAAGCAGTGACCCCACAGGAGACTAAGCCAGACCTGCACCACACGCTGGCATTGTCACCATGATGCCGGGCCTCCAGGGGAGAGCACTCGGCAGGGGCCTCCCACACGATGCTCATTTATAAATCTCACTACGTTAAATGAAGTCAGAGCCGCGTGGGCTTCGCGTGAACTGAAGGTCAGGGAGAGGACGGGACTCTGACAGTGGGGTTGTAGACCTCAGGCCTCCTCTGTGCCTCTCATCTACCTCTCTGGTCCTCTCCTTGGCTAATCAAGGATTCTCAAGCAAATGGTTTCTCTTCCAAACGTGAACACTTCCCTCCTGGGAGGCACTGACTTCCCTTCTCACTCAAACGCTCTCCTTTCCTAGCCTCAGTTCCACTGGCTTCTCCCCGGGTCTTGCTGAACCTCCAGAGGACCCCTCTGCTCTCCAGCTTGGACCCTGCCCTGCCCCCCACATCCACTGGTCCAGTGATACCGGTGCCACAGAGGGCCAGACACCCTTCCCTCCTGCAGCAAAGCTACGCCTTCATATTTATTTTCCTAACCAACAGTTTCTTTAACACCTACTGTATTAAGCTATGTAAGAGACTCAGGTTTGATCCCTGGGTCAGCAAGGGAGGAGGGCATGGCAACCCACTCTAGTATTCTTGCCTGGAGAATCCCCATGGACAGAGGAGTCTGGTGGGTTACGGTCCATAGGGTTGCAAAGAGTTGGACACAACTGCAGTGACTTAAGTGAAGTCGCCCAGTCATGTCCGACTCTTTGCGACCCCATGGACTGTAGCTTATCAGGCTCCTCAGTCCATGGGATTTTCCAGGCAAGAGTGCTGGAGTGGATTGACATTTCCTTTTCCAGGGGATCTTCCCGACCCAGGAATCGAAGCCGGGTCTCCCTCATTGCAGGCAGACGCTTTACCGTCTGAGCCACCAGGGAAGTCTCAAGCAAATGGTTTGAGGTGCAGTGACTTAGCACGCACACATTAAGCTAGACACTCTGGAGGATGCAAAGATGGTTCCTGTCTTCAAGGAACGTAATTCCTGTCTATGCCTGTAAAATGGGTTTCCTGGTGGTCAGGGTGGTAAGGGAAGCATAACCCCCTTGTGAATGGCTACAGGAGCAATCAGGAGAGCCTTCATAGCGAGCATGAGCCTTACAGATCTTGAGAAGCAGGGGTTCGAGGCAGGGGAGGAAATGACCACCGGACGGAAAGACACGAGGAAAGCTGAGGAGGTGGGCGGTCTGCCACCCTGCTTGGGGATGACAGCCGTCATTTGACTGCAGCCCTGAGTGCCTATGTGAGAGGATGGGAATCTAAGGATTGGCCTCAAGCCCACTTCAGAAGGGCTAATGCCAGGCCAAGGAGGCTGGATTTGTGCCACAGCTAATGGTAAATCTCTGAATGTTTTCACCAGCGGAGAAATAACTGTGCAAGCTGAGTTCATGACAGTTGACTTGGGTGGCGGTAAAGGATGGATCTGAGGGCCTGGAAAGGCAGAAGGCAGCAGAGACCCGAGGAGCAGTGCCTGTGGTAGTTAGGCAAACTGGAGACAGATTCCCAAGGACCAAGTTCGGTGGCGGCAGAGAGGGAGAGGATGACCAGTCTTGACGAGCGAGGGGATGTGGTGTGTGAGACAGGGCTGAGTCTGCCTCGTGAGTTCTCTCCAGTGGCAAGCCCAGATTCTTTGGGTACCGAAACCCAACATCTAACGTTTTTCATAGAACACAATTTTCACCAAAATAAAGCATAAATATATTCAGAATGAAGGGGAACATGTTAGCGGAAGCTATCAGTTTTGATTTAAATAGTGTGTGACTCAAATGACGCCTCTACTCCCTAATTGGCTCCCTTCATGTTCTTTAATCGTATTGCGTCTACATCAGATTAATGCAAAGTTGTGTTTCTTAAAACGGTTTGTTCCATTCCCTTTGAGCTTTTACAGAAGACGAACATTACCTTGTGACCAGGGCTCATTGAAATGAGTGAGCAATCACACCCCTGCAAGGATTTTTTTTTTTTTTTTCCAAAGATGGAAACAGATATAGATTGATCCGGAAAGGAAAATCAAACATAGTGCTAATATTTAGATGTCTTCCCGGTGCGCCGATGAATTATTCAGGCTACTCGAAAAGATTTTGCAAGGCTTCCCTTTATGCTTAATATGAAAGGTTTAACAGCAAGCGTCGTTTCTAAGAAATCCTACGCAGCATGTTCTTCTTTGGGGAGTTTAATGACACTTAGGTCATGAACAAGAATCAATAATGAACTATTGATTTCGGCTTCAACGATAAAACGGAAGTGTCTTAGATCCTTCCGGCGGGGCACGGCAGTTGCACCACCATCCTGTGTATATGCGTCCGGGGGCACCGGGCAAGCCCCTCCCAGGGCAAGCTGCAGTGTGGGCACCAAAGTTGCCTCTGCAGTTTGGACCATCTAGAGGCCCAGACTCAGCCGTTCTAGCTCCTGGTCATCGAACAGCCTTTCCAAAGGGCAACAGTTAAGGACAACAGTGAAATTAAGGCCTTTATGCTCATTTCCAGGTGATCCGAGGCAACACGCCCTTCTCAGCCGGATTGCTGTATAGTGTTGACTGTTACGTTAGGAATTATAGAAATGGAATTTTTGGAAATTTCATTTATACCACATATACATGGTCATTTGAAATAAAAAAAATATTTGTTACTAAAATGTTTATCTTCCACAGAATGGGAATTAAGAAGGCAATATAACAAGACAAAAACACATAACGACTGTCCGCATGACTGTTAGAGAAAGTCAACCCAAGTACATGTGACTTGTTAGTGTATGTTTGCTCTCTACATGTGAAGAGCACAGACTTGCAGTGTTGTGAGAATTTTAATGGAAGTTGTAAGCATTTTTGAAAGTTAAGTAAGGGTCTAGAAAATCAAGTTTTTTTAACATCAATGAAGAATATAAAAGATTAAAAGAATACAACAGTACTAACCGCATTTTGATATATCCTCATAAAGTCTAGTAACGATATCTTCTTGTACTTTCCTATTTTCCAATTCCAACCTAGATCCTATTTTTGCCAAGATACTATCTAGCGTGATAACTTCCAATGACAATTACAAAATATGACCCAGTTGTTTCTTTAAGAAAAAAAAAAGTGAACTTTATTTTGGTTAGGAAACAAGATATTTTAATGAAAATGATCTAAAACAAAAAACACAATTGTAGTAAAATAGATGAGGAAATTGTACTTCTTTGTATTAAAATATTTTTCATAAAACATTAAAAACATATTAATGAGAATTTAATCTCATATAAGAAAGTTAATCTGCTATAATATTGCTTTATGTATGATTGTATGAAATTGCCTGGGAGTAAAACAAATTATGTCATCATAATATTGTTTTGTAACCCCTACAGAAATATTTTCATAAAATAGTTTAAAACGCATTTTAAAAAGGGATAAAAATCTTAAACTTAGTGAGAATGGTAACTTTCAACAAGTTATTTTCGTGGAGAGTCAAGGAAAATTACTAAAAACAAAATTCAGGCTTAAAATTAGTCAATAAAAGTCAGGTTGTCAATACTGATCTCAGTTTTCTCCAAATGTAAAATGGCAACTTAGTGAAAGTGAAGTTGCTCAGTCGTGCCTGACTCTTTGCGACCCTGTGGACTGTAGCCCACCAGGCTCCCCCATCCCTGGGATTCTCCAGGCAAGAACTCTGGAGTGGGCTGCCATTTCCTTCTCCAGTGCATGAAAGTGAAAAGTAAAAGTGAAGTTGCTCAGTCATGTCCGGCTCTTAGTGACCCCATGGACTGCAGCCTACCAGGCTCCTCCATCCATGGGATTTTCCAGGCAAGAGTACTGGAGTGGGATGCCATTGCCTTTTCCCTTACACTATTAATTACACAGAAAATTCCAAAGTTATTAAGCTATACAGAGGGAAACCAGTTTTCACATAATTGAATAATATATCCATTGTTAAAGCAGTTATTTAACTTGACATTTTTATTTCACTTTGCTACCACATGTATCAGAACTGAATTTCTGGGTCAAAATATCCATAAAGATATTTGGTTATTTTGCATGTCATGGTTAAATTTTATACTTGAAAGTCAGGTCTAAACCTTTCTGTACCACATCTGTAAAACTGTGGGTAATAACAGTACCAACTTCACATGGTTGTTGAGAGTGGAAATTAAATAAGTGAAATATATAAGGGATGCTTACACTTCTAGTGCCTACAGTAAGAACTACATGGCAGCTCTTTTTATACAGTAAGAATTAAAATTTGAGATACAAATAGAGACCGCCCCAGCCCAAATGCTATTCCTTTCCCCAAATTCTGATTTGCCATATTAGAGCTGCCAGGTTTTTTTAAAGAGAAATAGTAAAATAAATAAAAAGTGAGTCAACTTAGTTCCTTCAAGCAAAAAACAATTTTAACAGGGCTTAACGGAATTTGGAATTTTGAGGTTTCATTTTACTTGGTAGATCAGTAATGTTTGGGCTCCTAGTTATATAGTCTTCTATAGAATCCATCACTGGTTTCTGGACAAACTCAACCCTGAGTAGGGACGGCAAAGGGTGAAGACATGAGCAGCCCTGTGATATATTTCACGTGTCTCATTTTACCTTGGTCTTTGGGAGAAGGTAATGATTAGACCTGCTGGTCAATAAATGCTTCTCACTGATCTCTATCAACAGCTTTCTTTTTCTTAATCTACAGCGTTACATCTTATAACAGGCTGTAACCACAGAAAAAGTAAAAGAAATACCCAGATAGTTCGCAACTAAAGGTCAGATGTACTGAAAAATCTACCAAATAATTATATTTACCTTGATTAATGGAATGGAATGTCAGTTATCCATCTGACCTTGCATTGGCTCCATGCTAATCAGGTTCAAAGTCCTTTTGTAACATTTACTTTTGCCTTAAAATCTGTTGTCCATGTAATATGCAACTTTCTTCCCTCTAGAAAGCTTCCTTTCGTTTGTTGAGTTGGAGTCAGATGTAAAGACTTTTTTTTTCCCCCTTATTATTCACTTTAAAGGGCCCGCAAGTTAATCATCTGACCTCAACACAAAATGAACACAACTGTGCTTATTTGTGCCTAAAAGACATAGCAGCACGCCCACTGAAATTCGTCTCCTGCCGGAGGTCGTGGTTAAGGTTATTGGCATGGCTTTGTGAGGAGGCTCGTGTTGCAGCTGTCTGCACTGTCCCTAGCCTGAAGATAAATGGCAGACTTCAGTTTCCACTGCTACTGGTCTTTTAACCTTCAGTAAGAACAAATGCCCCGGCTCACCTCCGCCTGCTTCCTCGGAGTTTACCTCGCAGCCCTGCCCAGCCTCCAGCCTGGGCTTCCCGGCGCCACTTCCGTCCTTTGGGGTGCCCCATGCAGCGAAAAACGGAGAAACGCCAGCACAAGGTTAAATCGGTTGCAGTACGTCACACATTCAACATGTCACAAATTAACGCTTTTCACATGTAAACCAAAATAACGACAGTTTTCTATATGGCCTCATTTGTAAATGATCCAGTTTGAAGGTGACTCCCGGAGTCGTGATTTAAGGCACGTTGTAAGAGAGATGACCAAACCACCCACGTGGTTGTGCCTGTGCTCACCCTCTGGTGGGGAACTGAGCCTGGCCCTCCACAGGATGACCCAGGAAGCAAGGGCTCGTTGGCTGGCGGGCTGGTGGGTGCGTGCTCACAAGCAAAGAGTGCAAAGCTGTTTTAGAAATCTAACCATTATAAATGGCCCACCTTCTGAAGGTGATAATCAATTTAATTGCTGCTGTTGCTTAATAGCTAAGTTGTGTCTGACTCTTTGCGATCCTAGGAACTGTAGCCCTCCAGGCTCCTCTGTCCATGAGATTCTCCAGGCAAGAATACTGGAGTGGGTTGCCATTCCCTTCTCCAGGGGAATCTTCCTGATCCAGGGATCAAACCTGCATCTCCTGCACTGGCAGGCAGGTTCTTTACCACTAAGCCACCAGAGAGGCCTGACAGTCAATTAAATTACTCAAAGTAATTGACCCTGTGATTTCCTCTACATTTCTTACCACAATCCCTGAGATTCCTTCAAATCCCAGGGTACGACCACCCTGGGGCACCTCCAGAAGTTACAGCAACTCGTTGAAGGCCACTCTCTGCCCTCTGAAATGGTGCTGGTTGAGGTAAAGGGACTGAACGCTAGAGATTTAACTCCAGAGATGTGTCCACTTCCAGGATATACTTCAGTTCAGTTCAGTTCAGTCACTTGGTCATGTCCGACTCTTTTTGACCCCATGAATATGAATCTCAGCACGCTGGGCCTCCCTGTCCATCACCAACTCCCAGAGATTACTCACACTCATGTCCATTGAGTTGGTGATGCCATCCAACCATCTCATTCTCTGTCATCCCCTTCTCCTCCCACCTTCAATCTTTCCCAGCATCAGGGTCTTTTCCAATGAGTCAGCTCTTCGCATCAGGTGGCCAAAGGATTGGAGTTTCAGCTTCAACCTCAGTCCCTCCAATGAATACCCAGGACTGATCTCCTTTAGGATGGACTGGTTGGATCTCCTTGCAGTCCAAGGGACTCTCAGGAGTCTTCTTCAGCACCACATTTCGAAAGTATCAATTCTTCAACACTCTGCCTTCGTTATGGTCCAACTCCATATATCTGTACATGACTACTGGAAAAACCATAACTTCAACTATGTGGACCTTTGTCAACAAAGTGATGTCCCTGGTTTTTAATACACTGTCTAGGTTTGTCATAGCTTTTCTTCTGAGGAGCAAGTCCTTGGTTTATTGGGGTGTTAATATCTGCAGGAGGACAGGAACCTATCTTTCCACCCTTCACGTGGGCACCCCTGATCAGGCTCTACTTAGGGAGAAAGGGTACTGAGGGCCACAAATGAGTGTAAGTTCATACTGTAAATTGTTTGCTTATGAAGTCCTGCGACCGAAAACCTTGGTCATGAGGCAGACAGGTCCAAGGAACCCATCTAGACCGGAAAAAACTATGCCTGAGTAACGGGCATCCCCAGCAGGGCAGATCCATGTGCTCAGTGAGTCCAGACAGCTGACAGTAAACTCCCACTCCCACAGGACTTGAGACAAAGCGGCTCCCCTCTGCTCCTGGTCTGGAGTGAGCCCTTCTTATAGAAGCCAAATGCCTACTTCCTGGCGTTCTGTGGGCTAATCTTCCTGTCCTACCCACAAATGAAGTGAAGCGAAAAGTGAAGTGAAAGTCACTCAGTCACGTCCAGCCCTTTGCAACCCTTCGGACTGCAGCCCACCAGGCTCCTCCGTCCCTGGGATTCTCCAGGCAAGAACACTGGAGTGGGTTGCCATTTCCTTCTCCAGGGGATCTTCCTGACGCAGGGATCAAACCCAGGTCCTCTGCACTGCGGGCAGATTCTTTACCGTCTGAGCCACCAGGGAAGCCCGAGAATACTGGAGTGGGTAGCCTATCCCTTCTTCAGGGGGTCTTCTTGACCCAGGATTCGAACCGGGGTCTCCTGCATTGCAGGCGGATTTTTTACCAGCTGAGCCACAAGGGAAGCCCATCCTAGCTATAGGAGAGATAAATCATAAGCAATCCACTCTGACCTGGAAAGCCGGGTACTGACGTCACAGAAACTACAGTGATACGAGCTGTCCACGTTTATCAACAGCTTGTTATTTTCATAAAGACATAGCATATGTTCTCCTGTTTTATCCTCGAATCTCTCCTCCCAGGTAGGCATTATTACACCTGAATCAGCCAGAGATTCATTCACAGGCTGAAGGCATGTTCTTGTGCACCCAGCCTCAACCCCACAGGGATGCTTCTGTGTATTTCCAGCTGGTTTTGTTTGGACTCACCTACTCTTAAAATCCTGATTCAGAGGAAGGTAATCATGTGCACTAAACTGAGGAATTTTAGAGAGAGAAAAATGTAACACAGGCAAAGAAACAGTTTTTATTCCAAAGTATCAAAAGTCAGCATATTTTACCTATCAGCGTTTCCAGCAAGCTTTAGTTTCAATTCTGTGCAAGCCTGATCTTGCTGCCACGGCAAGTTAAATGGCCACATTTTGTCCCCATGACTTAGACATCTCTTTTTTTCCTTCCCACGCAGCCAAAACTCGGCCTGAACTTTAGCAAAGCCCCTAACGTTTGTAAAAATGGAGTCAGGTGAGCTCAGTGTTTGCAGGTTATGCTCTGCACGAACGCTCCTGGGTGGAGTTGATGTCTTCTGCCACATCTAACTAACTAGTGTAGACGCTGATAAAAGTTGCTAGTCAGAGCTTTCAGAGATACTTCGAGGTGACTCCAAACCGAGACAGTTGTAAAAGACTTGGAGGCTTTAACTCTTATCACATATACAGCCGTTAATTCAGTTCAGCCCAGCAGATTGCTTTGACTTGTTCATTAAATATATTATTTTTGCATTAATTGAGCTCATTTGATGAGAAAGACTCAGTAAGATTTCCAGTTAATGGCTTGGAAATCTATTAGATTTTGGACCCAATAATTCATCTTCAAATTTTCAAAAAGTAGCTAGTTTAGCCAAGCTGAGATAAATCGTAGGTAATCGAGAAACCATCTGATCTGCAGAAGCAGCATGATGTGTTTTTTTCACCGTGAGCACCATTAGTGAGTTTATCTATTTAATTAGTTTCTGCAGCAGAACAAAGAGTACATCCAGGCCATGAAGGTCTTTATTCGGTGGCTCTGTGCAGCTATTCGTCTAAAACGATTTAAGCAAACTTTGTTGTGGCGGCGATTACCAGCATGGACACACACGGGCTTCTGAATTCTGAGTTCATGATAAAGATGAAAGCTCTAACAGAGATAATTTGAGAAATACATCTCCCCCCAAGTTTATTACATCTGCTGATAAAACTGGTTAGAAATATGGATTTCTTTTCTCATTTTTGTACCTCAATACAAAACAAAATTGGAAACTAAAGATGGGTTGTGTCACTAATATTTCTTGGAAAAAACCATGATAACAGCCGTCATTCTGGTCCATTTCCAAGTTTTCAGCATCAGTCTAAAAGCAGTGAAATTATTTCTAGTATGTTGCCTCACTCCTGAAAGCAGGAATCAGTATTTCCAACTGAAATCATTCATTTTTCTGACTGAGAATTATCAGGTATTAATAGCTAGGAAAGAAACTATATTAAGCAAAATTTAGATATCAATAAAATAAGGTAATATGATTTTTTTTTTCATTCTGGAGGAAGAAAGCTTTCTCATCTCAAAATAAAGGGTGACCCAAGTAAGTGAAATGTTAGTCTCTCAGTCATGTCTGACTCTTTGTGACCCCACAGATTGTAGCCCACCAGGCAAGAATACTGGCATGGGTAGCCATTCCTCTCTCCAAGGGGTCTTCTCTGTCTCCCGCATTACAGGCAGAATCCATCTGATCCACCAGGGAAGCCCAAACCAAGTAAACTCGACTTTAAATCAAGGAGGATATTGGAGAAGAGATAAGGCTCTCTAACTGTATAGACCCTGTATGTATTATACCCAACCTTCCTGAATCCACATAAGTACTATCTCCAGGATAAAAACTCACAAGTTTGTAAACAGTAAATAAAGAATAGGTATTGGGCAAATTGTGGGCATTATATTTAACATACAATTTACTTAGAACCAAATTTGCTGATATCTCGATTGAGTAATCACAAAAAGTAATAATTTCTTTACTCATTCATTCATCCCTTTTACAAATATTCAATTTGTATTTGACGCCAACAAAGTTTTTAAGTAGTGTGATCCTATCCTTCAAGAGGTGGTAAAACACAGGAAAACTAAGTTTCATAAATGACTTCCTCAGGGTTCTAGATTGACATGTTCATAAGGGCCATGGAAGGATTGCTGACCACAGCTCTAGGAATTCAAAAGAAAGAAGATTGTGGCACCAACTCCACAGAGTATGTAAATCCCAAACTAGCCTTGGAAAGAAATGAGGTTGGACCTTCCCAGAAGGGAGAGGGGACACTATTTCTATGGGGAGTTTTTAAAGACATGAGTGAAAATTATGCCCACTGGGGCCCGGAAGAAATCCTCATCTGGGTGAAACAGATGGTCTTGGGGAGGAGCAAAATATGAGATTGACTTCATAAGGGAGGGTAGAGACAGAAGGCTCGATCAGGCATTTGAATTTGGTCTCTCATACAATGCGGAGGTGTTGGCTATTAATCAGGAGAGAAAGGGACTGGAAATTAATCTGCAGGGCAAACCAGGAAGAGGAGAGTTTGAAAGACCAGGTAGACTATTAGCTGCTACCCAGGGTGGGCCAGAGAAGCTCCGCAACTGGGTTTATTGCGGAGCCTGCTGCCCGCCATTCACTGCCCTCCACAAGCTGAGTACAGACGGAGAGTCGGAGCTCCGATCGGAGCCACCCCCCGGCTCATGCTTCCGGTGAAGTCAGCGCTGACCTGGGGGTAGCGCTCGGGGGCTGGGGGTGGGGGAAGCCCCCTGAATGCCTCCACACAGGCGTTCAATCTGATCAAGTGCTACTACTCAAGAATCCCAAGGTACGGTTTCCTTAAGGAACACTAGAGACTTCCCTCGTCTTCATGGACCACAGGAACCTTGAAATTTGATTCGTAAACTTCCCCAATACCTGTGGCTTGAATCTGACTTTTTAAAAGGGCATCAGAAGACCATCCAGTCATAAAAAGTTTCTCCTTTACATCGTCTCACCCTCTTCCTGCTCTTCTATAGTTACAGGTTTCCCCAGCCCCTCTGGTCTGATTACCAGGTGTCCTTCTACAGGTAGCAAAGGCAGTCTGGTCAGCGGTCTTAGGCTGTTTCCCTGCCTCAGGCAGATCAAAGCCTATGATTCCCTTTTCTGTAAGACCATAGAACCAATACCTACAGGTCTAGAAATAAGTCATAAGTGTTCATAGGGAGGGGAGTGGGAGGGACGGAATGTGATGCTTATCCCAGGATTTTCCCACAGTCCTCCTGTATTGTGTTGTTCTTGTCACTGTCATGTCCGACTCCTTGCGACCACGTGGACTGAAGCATGCCAGGACTCTGTCCTCCACTATCTCCCAGAGTTTGCTCAAATTCATGTTCATTGAGTCGGTGATGCTATCTAGCCATCTCATCCTCTGCTGCCCCCTTCTCCTTTTGTCTGTATCGTACAGCCCTGAAAAATTCCTTGAAATCAGTCAGCCTTCATTTTGTCTTCCTGCACATACCTTGGTAAAGGATGTCACTATTTCAAGGGCTTTTATAAGGAAGGAAAGATAGCATAATAGTCTGTAGCATAAAAATGAGGCCAAGATGTTTGCGGCCCTGGGAAGCATGCATTGATTGCTTGCAGTCAGTAGAGCATCCCCCCAACATGTATATTCCCAGAGATCTGCTCTCCGGATGCCATTTCTTCTCTGCAGGGCTAAAATTCTCCTAGAATTAGAAAAACCAGGTTCTTGGTCCCTTGCACACTGTCTGCGCTGGCGGAGGACACGTAGACCTCTCTTTCTGGATCTTCCCATCACCTTCTCATTCTCCCTCCACAGACGCCTCCCACTCCTTCTCCTTCTCAGCACCCCAGCATCGTGTACGGCTTGTATCACTTTACCGAGTGATTTCACCTCCTCCACCTCAGGTTGCTTCTCTGTGCTGGGACAGGAATAGCATCCAACTCATCCAGCTGTTCTTAGCTCTCAAATGACCTTATGCTAGTATTATTATTGTTATTATTACTCCACCATGAGATAAGCCCGCAGGAAATAGACTTGGGACAAGAACTGGACTTAGAACTCCTGCTCCTTTCCCATTGGGTGTCCACTGAATGTCCGCTGAATCACGTGGGCCAACAAGAAAAGGGACGCGCTGCCACTCCACCACTAGGGATTCAGGTTAGTCCAATGGCACTGAGCCTATAAGTGTAGTTATCCCAAAGAGGGATAAACTGGTGAGCCTACCTATGTTTCTCAATATAACTGCAAGTCAAAACAGTCATTGGTCAGAGATGAATCCAATTTGCCTTTACATGGTCTTGACCAAATCACTGGCACCTGAATATATATAAAAAATCAGCCCATACATTTGGCCTTTATTCGAATACATCAAAATCCATATTGACTTATTGAAGTAGCAGAAAGGAATAATTTGGGGTAGTGTGTCAATAAATGATTTGAGTTTTTGACAGTGTTCTCTTTTTAAATGACAACTATATAAACATTGGTCCCTTGGGATTTTTTTTTTTTAGAACTTATGTGAAAGCTGGATTTGGTACTTACAAGTTTTGTGGCTTACCTTGAAGAATTATACTGTAGCTTTGTGATTATCTTTTCAGTTGAAATACAATGCATCTATTGAATAACCTTCACGCCCAAAAGCTTGTTCCGAAGTTGTATTGTGATATTACATAAAGTAATGTTAGGATGAACAGAGCTCACCCAAATTCAGTTCTTTCTTTCTATAGGGATGGTAACTGAGATTCAGAGAAATTAAGTAGCCTGTCCATAGTTAACCATCTAGTAAGTTATTGGACATTGCAGCTGCTGAGGTTTGAAAATGTACATTGTGGGTTATTTGCCTTTGAAGTTCAATTTTTTTTCCCACTATATCATGATGCCCCCCCAATGTTACCATTGTTCATTTCCTACAGAACAAATCTACTTTGGAAAATGGCAGTTATTCAGAAAGGAGTTGGCAGTCGTCTGAAGGAGCACTTAAATATTTAATTCATGATTAGGTCAAGATTCGTGATACCTTCAGTTTCACCAGTGATCAGTGCCCTGTTCAGAGATGAAAACCTTTCCTTGAACTTTCAAAACTATGATGGGCTAGGAACCTCTGGCTTTAGTTACCCAGCTCCTGCGTCAGAAGGAGAGGGAGAGAGACAGACATCCAGCTGGGAATCCAGATCTTGCTTCAAAGCTTTTATCTTCAGAGGAAAGAAATCTTGTGAATTTCATTAATGTCAACAAGATCTGAAGAGATTTGGAGTGTTTAAGCCCTCGGGCATCTCTAGTATGACATATGCTCTGGTTATTATAAGTCTGTGGTTGCAAAACCATTGCAACTTTGACTCACATCCGCCATGAACCAACACTCTGGAAATATCCATCATATGGTCAGACTTAAGGGTACATTGAAAACAGTCACTTTCCAAGAGATTATGAAGTCAAGTTATCNCTCTGGTTATTATAAGTCTGTGGTTGCAAAACCATTGCAACTTTGACTCACATCCGCCATGAACCAACACTCTGGAAATATCCATCATATGGTCAGACTTAAGGGTACATTGAAAACAGTCACTTTCCAAGAGATTATGAAGTCAAGTTATCACTAAGGGGGAAAAAGATGAATCTCCTCAAAGTGACATAGCAAAGCAAAAAAAAAAAAAAAAAAAAAAAAGTGAAAGCATTTCTTTAGGATTCTAGAAGTAGATAACCTCAAAACATCTCCCCAAAAGGCTTCTTCTCTTATTCAATGTAGAAAAAAATGAATTTTGCCCTGGCTTGTCTTGCCCTCTTGCCTTCCACTTCCATTCTCTCATCTCCAGAAAGAATCAGACTAAGTTTACAATTATTTCCACTGTAATTTTCCAAACATTATGGGAGAAAGCACTTTTATTCGAAAACAGGTTAATGCTATTTCTATAAAGTAAATTGGATCTAAGCAAACCCCAAATGGGATATTTCTGGCAAAACAAATGTTGGCAATTTAATCTAGGTCTTGAAATCAAATCATTTAAAAAATATATATCTTTGTCTCTTCTCACCCTTCCTTAATTCAAATTAAAAGGTGAAAGATTGAAAGAAACCAGAAATTCATAAGTATTATGAGCTGTCTTTTTAAAGAAATCTTTTTTAATGATGAGTCATCTTTTTAGTAGATTATCTTTTGAAAATGTTAGTTTTATTCCTCTACAACTAACATTTCTGTCTAAATACCAACTAGCGCAAACAAGGATTTACTGTTTGGGGTCATCTCCATTTCATAACTACTAAATCCACTAAACCCAGAACTGGAAATGTGTTCAGAATCATCCAACAGAACATGTGTGATGTTATAAGAACATCTTATAAGAATGATATTTGCAATAGAGTCCACATACGCACTTCGGACACGTGAACCCAGGCCTCAGGGGCTCTCTGCAGGGCAGATAGTGTCATGCAGACCCAGGCAGAAGGTCTGCAATTTTAGCTGAGGCCAAAGCCATCACTGATTACAGGTCTTAACAGGGAAACCCCCTTTCAATTGGACTTTAAAGCCGTTCAAATGGTTTATTTCAACATTTGAGAAACCAAAAACAAACAAACAAAAATGTGCTTTCTGATCCAGAAAGAAATGACTTCGTTTCTTCTGTTAGTACTTTTAATATTTTTATTATTTTTCTTAATTTTTATTTTTACTTTATTTTGCTTTACAATAATGTATTGGTTTTGCCTTACATTGACATGCATCAGCCATGGGTACACATGAGTTCCCAATCCTGAACCCCCCTCCCACCTCCCACCCCATATCATCTCTCTGGATCATCCCTGTGCACCAGCTCCAAGCATCCTGTATCCTGTATCGAACATAGACTGGCGATTCGTTTCTTACCTGATAGTATACGCGTTTCAATGCCATTCTCCCAAATCGTCCCACTCTCTCCTCCCACAGAGTCTAAAAGTCCATTCTATACATCTGTGTCTCTTTTGCTGTCTCACATAGAGGGTTATCATTACCATCTTTCTAAATTCCATATATATGTGTTAGTATACTGTATTGGTGTTTTTCTTTCTGTACTTTCTGTTCTTCACTCTGTATAATAGGCTCCAGTTTCATCCACCTCATTAGAACTGATTCAAATGTATTCTTTTTAATGGCTGAGTAATACTCCATTGTGTATATGTACCATTGCTTTCTTATCCATTCATCTGCTGATGGACATCTAGGTTGTTTGCATGTCCCGGCTATTATAAAATATTAGTACTTTTTAAAATCGCACTCAGCATGGCTTCAGGTTGTCCGGCCCTGTCGGGCACACACGGAAGGACCGGCGCTCTCGTCTCACACTGAACTCACCAGCATCTCACCTGGGAGCACGGTGGACAGGTGTGTCCTCTGCGAGTCACTTGATGTCATGGATGCTCTCACACAGAGGAAAGCTCGGGGCTGGACTTGGCCTCGATTCATGTTCCCACGCCGGGCATGCAAAGTAGCCACACTTGTCAACACTTCGGACCCCACACCCAGACGGCCGGAGAAGGAGGCGGTACACCGGAGGAGGGTGTCTCGAAGCCGTGACACGTCACAGCCGTCTCTTTCATGACTGTGATTTGGCTTTCACTGTCCGCTGCTGCCAAAGCCTGCAGTGGATGCTGTTCTGTCGGGTTAATCTGTGTATTTGCCTGAGATATTTGCTAGTTTCCACTGGGTTGGGAAGATCCCCTGGAGAAGGAAATGGCCACCCACTCCAGTATTCCAGCCTGGAGAATTCCATGGACTGTAGAGTCCGTGGTGAATTCCATGGTGGCGAAGAGTCGGGCACTGAGCAACTTGCACTTTCACGTTTCACTTTCAGTTATTTCAAGGGCCCTCGTACATGTAAGAGGTGACACAGAGCACTGCTGTCATTGGGCATGCGGGTTACACCATAAAATCAGAGCTTCCAAAAGTTGGTATGTAGCGTGAAAAAAGATGGATAACAGTAGCTTGGACCTCCCTTGAGTCACTGCTTACCATTTCCGGATTCACTCTGCTGGTCTGTAACTGAGTTTCCCACGCTGGTGTTGTCTTGAAGAACGTCTGGTGTGTCGGCTCTGAGAGGCGCCCAGACGGTTTCAGAATGACGGGCGGGGTGGGCACAGTGCCTTCAGCCGCGGATGCTCAGCCCGTCCACCATGTGGAGGACACCCGCCTGCACTCTGCAGGACCAGGGGAAGTGCTGCTTCTGTCTAGATCGTGTCCACTTCTTTCTCGGTCACGACCAGAGAGCGTAGCTGGCGGCGGTGGTTGAGTCACTAAGTCGTGGCCAGCTCTTTGCAACCCCAGTGACTATAATTTAGCCTTCGGCGCGCTCCTGCCTTCCCACCAGGCTCCTCTGTCCATGGGATTCTCTGGGCAAGAATACCCGACTGGGCTGCCATTTCCTCCTCCAGAGATCTTCCTGACCCAGGGATCAAACCAGCGTCTCCAGAGTCTGCTGCTTGGCAGACAGATTCTTTACCACTGAGCCACCTGGGAAGCAGAAGGAATAGGTCGAGTTTATCAATTATTTCATTTGTTGGAACAGAATGAGTAATACTTCAGGTATGTGAGTAAGCAACCTGAGTAAGCATTTGTGTGCTTTCTAGTCCTGATGCCTTAAACACAGCTTTCATCTCCCTCTAGCTTGTGCATTACAGTTCATATAACAGTATCTATACCCTTAAGTGGCTCAGTCGTGTCTGACTCTGCAACGCCGTGGACTGTAGCCCACCAGGCTCCTCGATCCGTGGACTTTTCTAGGCAAGAGCACTGGAGTGGGTTGCCATTTCCTTCTCCAGGATACCCTTAAGAGTATTGGTCAAAACACTGGAGTCAGAAATATCCAAACCTGGATGTGACCCTCCTTGAGCGTCCTGTGCCCTCCCGTGCTTCCTTCCGCAGCTCTTCCTGTCCTGGGACGAGGGGGCTCAGGAGTCTGGCCTGCCCTCACAGAGAAGCATTCTCCCAGGACAGTCTCCAGTCGGGTCCGAGCAGCAGGACAGAGGCCAGCTGCACGGGGCTCTGGGCTGGGTCCGCTGCCCAGACTCAGTCTGGTGGGTGTGAATGTGACCTCCGGGAACCTTGGCCAGCTCCCCAAAGGCAAGAGCCTCGTCTTTTCCATCTGGCATGAGCCCACAGGGCCTCGTCCTGTGCTGTCTACCAAGAGCCCATCGCCCTTCAGAGTGGCTGGAGGTGCCACCAGCAGCAATCTGGGAAGACCGTGCTCTGGCCACCAAAAGTCTTCTCTTTCCCACTGCTTTTGTCTTCTTTTCCCGCCATTTTCCTGTAATAGTAGTAACTAAAGAAAAGAGGAAAGCGTCTACACAGTATAAACATTGTAAAAATGCGAAGAGACTGTTTCATCAAAACCCTCCATGACAGGGGTCCGTTGCCAGGCCAGGCCCCCTGCCTTGCAGATACGCAGCTGTGTGAAGGTCTGATGCCTTGGCCACGCCTTGGGGGCGAGGGGGCATGATGGTCACTTCACAACCACGAGTTCATTCACTGGGAGCATGCCCTTGACAGCGGAAAGGCTGGGACACACATACCAGCCAGTGAGCATCCAGGTGCTGCTGCTAAGTCGCTTCAGTCGTGTCCGACGCTGTGCGACCCCATAGACGGCAGCCCGTCAGGCTCCGCCGTCCCTGGGATTCTCCAGGCAAGAACTCTGGAGTGGGTTGCCATTTCCTTCTCCAATGCATGAAAGTGAACAGTGAAAGTGAAGTCGCTCAGTCGTGTCCGACTCTTCGCGGCCCTATGGACTGCAGCCCGCCAGGCTCCTCCGTCCATGGGATTCTCCAGGCAAGAGGACTGGAGTGGGGTGCCGTTGCCTTCTCCGAGCATCCAGGTGGGGGCTGTTTAAACAGGCTTAGGTAGAAAAGGAGGCTGCCCATGCTTCAACATACCGCCTGCACAATCCAAAACCACTTCAACGTTCAGAATGACAAGCGTCCTCAAAATGTTGGATTGTCCAGAAAGTTCCTTGGGGGTTTTCTGTACCAGCTTATGTAAAACTCCAAACAAACTTTTTGGCCAACCCGGTAATTCCTAACCAAGAGACTTCCAAGCAGTCGGGGCTCGTCTCCCGCACACAAAGACCTCCAAGAGGAGAAATGGAATCCCTGTTTCCAGTCTACGCGTGTAGCGTTCCCTCAGAAATGCCAAGTCTGGTTCGAACTGTTGTGACGGGTCCTGTTTGTTTGGTTATAAATAATACACATCTTTTCCTTCATCAGTGTATCTTTCCAGCTATTGGACAGAAAATAGACTCCCAGCTTCCTGAATTGAAATGTCATCATCCTAACCAGAATTGACAATTGTACATAACCATCTGGGTTGTTCTTAAAGCATATTCTCACAAACGTATTTTCCTGCGACGTACATATTTAAAATGATGAGCTCAACTTAATCGCCTCAAACTCAGATTCTCAAAGAAACTGACTTTAGAGCAGTTCTGAAACGGAGACCAGCCCGCTCACCTGCCCCAGTGTGGCCTGACCCTAAACCCTGCCTGCTCATCCCTCCCACGTCCAAAGGAAGGGACGGTGCTCCTTTGTCGAGCTTTTTCCTCCCCCAGGGATACACATTCTGCAATCAGGGAATATTCCAACTCCAACTCCCTTTCTGAATAAGCAACTGTTATTCTGCTCCATTCTTTTTATCACTTGGTTTATGCACTGCTGAGAAACAAAAAAGCTACATAGTTTTCTTACTCCTACAGTTACATATTTTTTAAGAAGTAAGAATAGGTCACTATTGAAATAAAGCGCTGCTTGTCATGATAGCATTCTGGGAGGCAGCGGGACAAACAGGGCGTGTTAAGCTTTCCGTTGTGTGCAGACTTTCCCACCCCTCTCTGCCCCGACCAGGAAAATATGTCTGTCCCGTGATCTATTCAGTCCTTGACCTTTTGACTAACAGCCCAACAAAAGGCGCCATTTATTGGTGATTAATTTACGTGTCTTTGTCTATCAGGAACTGGATCAAGGCTGTCACAACTCAGCACCATCACCAGTTACACTTGCCACCTGCGCCTGGGGCATTTTTGCCAGGGCTCGGCAGGCCGTGCAAACCTGCATCCTGCCAACTCCCCGCTAAGTCCACCTGTTTCGTGAGCAGGGGAGTTCAACAGGAATGTCATCGGGGCCGGGGGTGGGGAGCCCTCGGGGACCAGCCCAGACACTGTCGCTAGCCTTCCCTCAGGGCCCCCTCGGAGTCCCGGGAGCCGACCTTGTTCCTCACATACGCCTTCCTCCCAGCCTTCCTTGTCACACACGTGACCTGTTTCCAGCCCTGCTACACCTTTTTTGGACTGTGTTGCTTTTGCCCTCCTCTCTTTTGGAACTTTTTCCTTAGCATCTTTTCCTCTCTCCTGTAACACACATCACCAACCCCTGCCCAGCGTGCACACACACACACACATACATGCAGACAAGCTTCTTCCTCATTCTCTCTTTTCTGTGGGTGTTCAGTCGTGTTCAACTCTTTACAACCCCATGGACTGTAGCCCACCAGGCTCCTCTGTCCGTGGGATTCTCCAGGCAAGAATACTGGAGTGGGGTGCCATGCCCTCCTCCAGGGGATCTTCCTGACCCCAGGGATCGAACCTGTGTCTTCTGTATTGGCAGGCAGGTTCTTTACCATGGAGCCACCTGGGAAGCCCCTTCTCTCTTAATCCAACTCCAAACCTCCTCGTGTTGGAAACCCCCCTGCCAAGTGGATGGATACCATGTTCTTCTTGGTGGGAGATCCTGACTGCACTGACTCTCTTCTCGGACCACTCTGTAAATCTTTTTTTTTATTTTAAACTATTTAAGTATTTGTCTGTATATATTTTTAAAGTTTACCTTTAGCTGAAAAACAACCGGGCAAGAACTCTTTGTTCAAACATCCTCTCTCTTGTTTATTCTGTACAGCTAGCATGTATGAATATTTTAGATGATCAGCTACTCTGTAAATCAACCTCTAACTTAAATCCAGCTTTTTCCTTCACAGCAGAAAGGCTTCCACCATGAGAAGGGCAAAATCCACCTCATGACGATGGCTTTGCAAACCATTTTAAGTTCATTCATTATGAAAAATGGATATGCACTGTAGCTGTGTAACTCACAACCTTTCTCTTTCTGAAAATTAGTAGTATTTCTGCCTGCCCTCACCCCCCACCAAACGAAACTAATCAGGAGAACCATGTCCTTTCTCTGCGTTACAAAAGACAGTGATATTTCTCTAACAAGTTTCTGGGAAAATCAAGCAAAAGAACTGCTTATCTATGCTGTGTGGGATTGTAATTGTTACCTTTATTACTGGTCTGAACCATTACTCTGTCTTTTTTAAAATGTTCAAAATAACTGGGGAAAAACAGATTTGAAATGCCATTCCCCCCACCCCCACCCCGCCCCATTTCACATTCAAGC
>SJYX01008664.1:16433-26451 GCA_006410675.1 Oreotragus oreotragus | reverse complement strand
TCACATCCATACATGACCACTGGAAAAACCATAGCCTTAACAACCGGTAAAAGCAAATGGCCATGGCTTGGTTACTGGTTTGAACAAAATTACTGTAAATAACTCACAGTTTGAACATAGAATAGGTATTGTGTGTGTGTGCTCGGTCCTGTCCAACTCTTTGCCACCCCATGGACTGTAGCCCTCCAGGCTCCTCTGTCCACAGGATTCTCCAGGCAAGAATCCTGGAGTGGGTTGCCATTTCCTTCTCCAGGGCATCTTCCCAACCCCGGGAATTTCACCTCATGCATTGGCAGACAGATTCTTTACCACTGAGCCACCCAGGAAGTTCAGACTAGGTATTAGATGAGAATAAATTCAGTGAACTAGGAAGAGCTCATTAGATAGATACAAAACAGCATATTCATTTTGTCTAACTTTAAGATTTTTTTTTCAGAAGGAAAAGCTCTAAGATAGTCACAGCAGTGATCTCTGAGCCATAGAAATGTGACATTTTTTGCACCTATTTTCTAAATTTCTACAACGCATATGCACTACATCTGTTGTCAGTTGGAGTGTGTTCCCTCCAAAATTCATCGGCTGAGGTCCTAGCCTTTAGATCTCAGGCCCTGACTTTACTGGGAAAGAGGACGGCTGCAGAGGTAACCAGGAGGAGGTGATGCGGGAGCAGGCTGGCTCTCACCCCGCGTCACAGGTGTTCTTGTAGACGGGGGATTCGGGTGCAGGCAGAATGCGGGGCGAAGATGCAGGCAGAGGCGGGGTCCTGCTCCCTCGAGCAGGAGGAGAGCCGGGAGGCCCGCAGGCCGGGAGCGCCGGAGGCCGGGGCCAGGGTTGCCCACGCCGGGCCTCACACTCTGCCCCAGGCCCCGAGGGGCGCCCCGGCCTGCGGCGGGGCTTTGGGGCCGCAGTCACGGCCCTGCAGAGTCCCAGTCCAGGAGGAAGGGCTGAAGCTCCGAAGTCAAAAGCGCAAACGCAGGGCCCGGGTGGCGGGGGGCCGCCAGCCCTCTCCGTGCCAGGAGCTTCTATTTCAAGGGCACCAGGTTCCATCTTATAAACAGCTTTCCTGGCGAGAACATTCTTCCCCGCACTGCGCGGCCCGCCGGGCTTGCCCGCCCGCGGGGCTCGTGAGTCAGGCTCCTCGTGAGTCACTTCTGCTCCGGAGCCGCGCGGGGCGGGGGGCTGCGCTCCGGGGGCGGGAGGCTCGAAGCCGGGGGACCTGGGCCTCANCCCCGACCCACCCCCAGCGCCGCCCGGGAGGGCCCCGGGAGGGGTGCTGAGCCAGCGGGTCCCACCCCTGGAGGCGGCCCGCGGGCAGAGCGGGATCTATTACTATAAAGAGCCGCCGCGCCCTCCGTCCTGCGGCCGGGAGGCCGGGCCGAAACCCGAGCCGCGGGCGCGGCGGCTCCAAAACGCTCCCGGAATAACCAGGCCACGCTCCCCGCGTCCCGCGGAGGCCCCGGCCACCGCTTCCGCCCGGGCTCCCCGGGATCGGGGCTTCGGGGGCTCACACGCTGAAATCCAATAAACGGGAACAATCGCAGGAAGTGTGGCGCTTTCTCCGCCTCGCGGGCGACACGGGACCCTGCTTATCACGGTGACAAGATTTATTCAGTTGCTGCAAACTTCCAAAGACTTCCTTTCCCAAAAGAAAGGCCGGGAGGAAGGTCATGTCCTTCGGCCACCTCCCCTGAGCCAGGCGTGCAGCTGCTTCACTTCAAGTGGGTCAGGCGCCCCCCAACCCCCGCGCCCCCAGCTCCCTCATCCGGGCGCTGGAGACACCGATCTATCTATCACTCGACGGGGCGGGCGAGGGAGGTGCAGGTCCCCACGCCCGGGGCGCGCGTCCTGGTCACCTACCCCGCCCCACCCCCCCACCCCCCCTCGGGGAGGGAAGAGAGGGGATGGGGGTCTGACCCAAGCCTGACACCCTCCGATGGCATCCCCCGACCCTCGGCCTCCGGGCCCCTCTTCGCGCCCTCTCGCCCCCGCGGCCACACAGGTCACCAATCTGACTTCCGTCCTGTCCATCCTTGACACCCTCCGCCCCAGAGAAGAGCACACCCTGAGCTGCGCGTTGAGGCTTCTGGGCCAACGTCCTGTCCAGCTCCTTGTCTATGCCGCCCCGCCAGGAGCCCCTGCCCTGTCCTTTCCCGGGTGACCAGGGGGAGCGCCTCAGAGCCTGCACCGCGTACCCTGCATGTGGACGGGGCTAACCTGGTGCCCCTTACACTTGGGTGGCTGCAGGGCGAGCAGAGGGCACGCCCCCAGCGCGCTGGGACTGAGGGAGCCGTGGCCGAACCAGAGTTGGGACAGCGTGGGCGCAGGCATCCCTTGGTCCTCCATCGGGCGACCCAGCCCTGGAAACTCACCAGACAGACGGGCAGACGGGCCCTGGAGACGCACGCACCAGGAGCCCCGGACAGCGGGGCGGCCGCGGGGAGAGCCCGGCACCAGTCCCAGCCAAGGCGGCTGGACGGGGCCTCCCCAGGCCCGGGGCTCTGAGGGGACCCAGTGTTGTCTGAGCACCGCGGCCTGAGTAGGGGGCTGTTACAGGAACTGACATACACCCGGGGCTGGTGCGTTGGTTTGGGCCTGAAAACAGCACCTCGGCCTGCGATCTGCAGGACAAGGGTGGCTCAGAGTGGGATGGTTTGTGAAGCAAAAAGTATATCTGAGGGATGAGGGGCTTCCCTGGTGGCTCAGCCGGTAAAGAATCTGCCTGCAGTGCAGGAGGCCCAGGTTCGGTTCCTGGGTTGGAAAGATCCCCTGGAGAAAGGAAAGGCTACCTACTCCACTATTCCAGCCTGGAGAATTCCATGGACTGTATAGTCCATTGGAGAAGGAAATGGCAACCCACTCCAGTGTTCTTGCCTGGAGAATCCCAGGGACGGGGGAGCCTGTGGGCTGCCGTCTATGGGGTCGCACAGAGTGGGACACGACTGAAGCGACTTAGCAGCAGCAGCATAGTCCATGGGGTCACAAAGAGTCGGACACAAGTGAGCAACTTGCACTTTTCAAAGGGATGAGAGCCTTACTCGAGAGCTATGTGAACCCACTCAGGAGAGCCCTGCTTCTGGGGGGCCTCCCCAAATTTCCTGACCCCAAAGCAAGAACCAGACCCGGACAGGGAGGACATAACTTCAGGACAACACCAAACAGACTGCCTCTCTTCAGGTCCCTGGGAGACTTAAGGGACAGTGGAGGCTGAATTTGGACACAGCTTCAGAATCCTTCTCAACACCGCAGGTCAGCCAGGGGAGCCCAAGTTCAACCCAGTTTGCTACACACGCTCTCGGCAAAGGGGCACCCAAGGGTGTAACCAGCAGCCCGCTGGGTCCTCCCTCTGGCACTCCTTAGGGCCGCACCCTGACCCTTGGGGCTTCCGCTTGCCCCTGGGAACTGCACACAGGCCATCAATACAGCTTCCTCCAAACTGGCCCCGGCGAATTTCCATGGCACCTGGGCTAGTCAGAGGCATTTGAGTCTGTCCATCAGTGAATCAGTCAACATCTGTGAGCACTTTCTACAGAGACCCTGAACCTCGGGAGAGCAGGGGAGAAATTCTTATCTTCATCCGATGAGAACTGCGGCATCCTGGCAGGGCATCCGCTATAAAAAATTCAACTAGAAGCACCTCAAGAAGTAGTCGGGCGTCCCTGGGGGCTCAGGTGGTGCAGAGTCTGCCTGCAGTGCAGGAGACCCGGGTTTGATCCCTGGGTGGGGAAGATCCCCTGGAGAAGAGAAGGGAGACCCACTCCAGTACCCTTGCCTGGGGATTTCCACGGACAGAGGAGCCCGGTGGGCTACAGTCCATGGGGCCACAGAGAGTCGGAGACGACTAAATAACTAACACTTGCACTTTTAAGAATCAGACTTTTGGACTCTGTGGGAGAAGGCGAGGGGGGGATGATTTGAGAGGATAGCGTTGAAACATGTATATTACCATATGGGAAACAGAGCGCCAGTCCAAGTTTGATGCATGAAGCAGGGCACTCAAAGCTGGTGCTCTGGAACAACCCGGAGGGATGGGATGGGGAGGGAGGAGGGAGGGGGGCTCAGGATGGGGGACGCATGCGCACCCATGGCTGATTCATGTCAATTTATGGCAAAAACCGCCACACTATTGTAAAGTAATTAGCCTCCAACTAAAGTAAATCAATTAAAAAGATAGAACGCGTATTGTCTCACGTCGCAAGTGCAGAGTCAACTCTTCCGGGCCAGTGAAGGCCGTGCTCAGTCACACCTTCAGGCCCCAGGTGCCCCCAAGTCCTCGCACTGCCTCCATCGCATAAGCAGCCCGGGGTCCCCAGAGGGATGGCCGCCTCTCCCCCCGCTCACTAGTGAGGAAACTCTTTCCCAAGGAGGCCCGGGCAGCATCCCCACGCGCCCCTCAGACTGACAGGTTACCTGCTGGAGACTACTAACCCACCACCCTTGAGGGCGAGGGGCCTCTAGGACTGGCTGGAACCATGGGGGCCTTCAAGGGACAGAAGCAAGGGACCCGTTTTGAGGTCTCCACCTGTCTGCCCCCCGACGTGCACCCCCACTGCCCATGATTTCGGGGACCTCCTAGACTCCACAAGTCTCCCCATAGACCTCACGTTGAGGTTCCCTAAGGGCCTGTGGGCCAGACACTCAGCCAGCATGAGATGGGCACAGTTCAGTTAGAGGAGGACACACAGGCCTTAGCCACACGAAGATCACAAGAGTAAGTGTGTAAACCCCTGCTCTGGAGACCACGGAAGGGGGTGGTCTGACCATGAGGAGCAGAAAGAGGATGGTGAAAACGGACGGGATTCCAGAGGCAGGACAGGTGGGCAGAAGGCATGGCCCGCAGGCATTCCAGACCCAGAAAAAGCCTGGAGTTTTCACATGACGAGGGGTTTGCAGCTGTGGTTACAGCTCAGCCACTGCAGACCTACTGCTGTATTTGTGTTGAGTCCTTTCAATGACAGCATGAATTCTGAGAACAAAGCTTCCAGCCTGTGTAACTAGAGCCCAGAGCCTGAAATAGCTGCTCTTCGCATGCAGACACAGGGCCTGAGCCAAAACTTTGACAGCATGTTTTTGTCATTTGTAAACCTCAGAGGGTTCCTCCAAGACCACAGAACAGGTGAATGACCGAAAGTTTCTATTTGGCTAGTTCCGGCATGTATAATATTCTTGTAGTTATTTGCTGCTTTTCCCAAGTGACTTTTCTAGTGATTTTTGAAGCTGTTTTGAGGAGTAAGTGTAATAGAGAATGATTTTGCTGATTTAAGGCTTGGCATTCTGGGACTTCCCCAGTGGTTTTGTTCAATGGTTAAGAACCCGCCTTCCAGGGCAGGTAATGTGGGTTCAATCTCTGGCTTTTTAACTAAGATCCCACATCCCTCGGGACAATGAAACCCTTGTACTTGCAACTGAATAAAGCCCAAATTTCACAACAAAGACCCAAGGAGGCCAAAATAAAACATAATGATAAATAAATAAATAAAAGTTTGGAGGTCTTATACTAAGAGGAAAGAAAGTGTCGGGGAACCAAGCGTCACTCTTGAGAAGTAAAGTTTTCTTTAGAGAGACATGTACACGCGCTCAGCCAATATTTCTCAGCAGAGTCAGGAAATGCCCCAAAAGGACACAGCTTCTCTTAACTGAATCCCTGAATTGGGTTTTTTTATCCTGATTATTGGTCAATACAAAATGAATCATGAGGAGTTATTGATTCATAATATGTAATATGGAGAAATGAGGATAGTTATATATATTTCAATGCATTTACTAATAAAACAATATACAGAAAATTATATCCAAACACTTTTATCAATATAAAATGAATTGCATTTCGTATAGCTTCCTTTCATCTGCATCCACATATATTTGTATGCTATTTTCTAAATATTTGCAATTACTTCAATATGTTGTCTCCTACTGAACGTTATTTCACATGCACCCTATTTTGCAAATTCTCTGTAATATTTGTTGTTGTTCAGTTACTCAATCGTGTCCGACTCTTTGTAAACCCATGGACTACAGCATGCCAGGCTTCCCCGTCCTTCACTGTCCCCTGGAGTCTGCTCAAATCCCTGTCCGTTGAGCTGATAACGCTATCCAACCAGCTCCTCCTCCGTTGCACTCTACTCTTGCCCTCAGGGTCTTTTTCAATGAGTCGTCTCTTCACATCAGGTGGCCAGAGTATTGGAGTTTCAGCTTCAACATCAGTCCTTCCAATTAATATTTAGGGTTGATTACCTTTAGGCTTAACTGGTTTGATCTCCTTGCTGTCCAAGGAACTCCCAAGGGTCTTCTTCAACACCACAGTTCAAAAGCATCAGTTCTTCATTATTCCGCCTTCTTTATGGTCCAACTCTCACATCCAGTACATGACTACTGGAAAAAGTATAGCTTTGACTATAGGGACCTTTGTCAGCAAGGTAATGTCTCTGCTTTTTAATATGCTATCTAGGTTGATCATAGCCTTTCTTCCAAGTTCAAGCGTCTTTTAATTTCATGGCTGCAGTCACTGACCTCAGTGATTTTGGAGTCCAAGAAAATAAAGTCTGTTACTGTTTCCATATTTTCCCCCTCATTTGCCATGAAGTGATGGGACCAGATACCATGATCTTTGTTTTTTGAATGTTGAGTTTTAAGTCAACATTTCATTCTCCTCTTTCACCTTCACCAAGAGGTTCTTTAGTTCTTCTTCATTTTCTGCCATAAGCGTGGTGTCAATAACCTGCATATCTGAGGTTATTGATATTTTTCCTGGCAATATTGATTCCAGCTTGTGCTTCGTCCAGCCTGACATTTTGCATGATGTACTCTACATATAACTTAAATAAGCAGGGTGACAATATACAGTCTTGATGTACTCTTTTCCCAATTTTGAACCAGTCTGTCACTCCATGTCCAGTTCTAACTGTTGCTTCTTGACCAGAATACAGTCATTTTTAATCACCACATAATATGTTGCAGAGTTATTAGTCTATGAGAAAGTAACTCTGTGGCTGAATTTTTGGATTTTTAAAATTCTTATAATCTTACCTCCATCCGTTCAGTTCAGTTACTCACTAGTGCCCGACTCTTTGTGACCCTATGAATCGCAGCATGCCAGGCCTCCCTGTCCATCACCAACTCCTGGAGTCCACCCAAACTCGCGTCCATTGAGTCGGTGATGGCATCCAACCATCTCATCCCTGGTCGTCCCCTTCTCCTCCCACCCTCAATCTTTCCCAGCATCAGGGTCTTTTCCAAGGAGTCAGCTCTTCGAATCAGGTAGCCTAAGTATTGGAGTTTCAGCTTCAACATCAGTCCTTCCAATGAACACCCAGGACTGATCTCCTTTAGNTCTCATCCCTGGTCGTCCCCTTCTCCTCCCACCCTCAATCTTTCCCAGCATCAGGGTCTTTTCCAAGGAGTCAGCTCTTCGAATCAGGTAGCCTAAGTATTGGAGTTTCAGCTTCAACATCAGTCCTTCCAATGAACACCCAGGACTGATCTCCTTTAGGATGGACTGGTTGGATCTCCTTGCAGTCCAAGGGACTCTCAAGAGTCATCTCCAACATTATAAATCTAGCTTTCTCTTAACTTGAATAATCTCATTCTCAGGAACAGAATTACAGCACCAAACTGTAGAATATCATGGCTCTTGTCAACGATTACTAAATTCTCTTCCAAAATAACAAATTTGCATCTTTATTCTTCGGGCAGAAGGATGTCAATGAATGTCTTGATGTACATTGGCTCTGGACAGAGCAGGGCCCTTGCCTACACCTTGATTACAGGCTCCTGACGACTAGAATGATGGGAGAACAAATTTCTGCTGTTTTCAGACCTCCAGGTTATGGTACTTCATAACAGTGCCTTGGGAAGTGAACACAGCCTGTTTTCACCCATTCCTAAAAACTGATCCACATCACCGTGATCATATATGGGAGGTACGGGTGTGTTAACCACAGAATAACCTAGGGACCAGGACAAAGCGAACTTGGCAATGTGCTCTGTTGGCAGCAGGGGCTGGCTGAGTGTGCGGGGCCTGCTGGGTGCAGTGGTGCCAGAGCCGAGCTGCCTGAAGGTCAGCACCGCCGGGAGACGACCAGCCTGGACGGCCGGGGAGAGGCCCCAGCGATGACAGACAGGCACGGGAGGCAAGAGCGGAGTAAGACCAGCTCCAGCTCGTGCTCCCAGCAGTGCAGGCAGGACATCAAAGCTTGGCCGCACATGCAGAGGCTGTGCGGGAAGTGTCAGGGTCCTCCCGCCCGGGGAGGATCAGCCACCCATCGGGAGCTCAGGGTCCGGCTTTAGGACCCTTGTGTGAACAGGAACTGGTTCTCTGGGCAGCGCCTCCACTGATAGAAGCTCTCCGAGCGGCCTCAGGCTCAGCGACAGGAGATGTGGACGCCGGAAGGTCTGTATCCCTGAGCTACGGCACCAGGGGCTCAGGAATCCCTCTGTCGCCTCGGAGATGGGCCGAGGAGCCGCGGTTCTCAGACCTTGGGGCTGGCAGGGCCTGCTGGCTCCGGGGCTGCGGAGCAGAGCTGGGCCGGCCGCCAGCGATGGGCAGCACCCGGGGCGGTTCATGGGGCCGCAGGGGAGCCAGTGCCCCAGGGCCCAGCCCGCTCCAGAGTCTCGGGGGCTTGTGTCAGACCTTGCCGAGAGGATCCTGAACTTGCCCTCTGAACAGCAGAGACTGAGGCTCGGCCCGGAGCAGGGGCTCAAGGGTGAGGCTTTTTTTTCTTTTGTTTGTTTTCAACTGGAGGCTAATTACTTTACAATATTGTAGTGGTTTTTGCCATACATTGACATGAATCAACCACAGGTGCATGTGTCCCCCATCCTGAACTCCCCTCTCGCCTCCCTCCCCACCCCACCCCTTAGGGTCATCCCAGTGCATCAGCCCTGCCCTAAGGGCCGGGCTTCTCACGGCTGGCTTTGGCAGTGGCCTTAACAGGGCACTTAGCGAGAATCACCCCTGAGTCTTCAGATTTCTCGCATTTCTGCTCTTGGGCCGAAGCACAGCTGTCTGTTGCTCTTGTTGAGTGACTCAGTCATGTCTGACTCTTTGCGACCCCATGGACTGTAGCCCCCCAAGACCGTCTGTCCATGGGATTCTCCAGGGAAGAATACTGGGGTGGGTTGCCATGCCCTCCTCCGGGGGATCTTCCCAACCCAGGGATCGAACCCACATCCCCTGTGTCTCCTGCACTGGCAGGTGGGTTCTTTACCACTGAGCCACAGGGGAAGCCAGCACAACTATCTAAGCTTCTTTTTTCTTCTCTCAGCTGGAAAATGGCATTCAGTTCAGTTCAGTTCAGTCACTCAGTCATGTCCGACTCTTTGCGACCCCATGAATCGCAGCACGCCAGGCCTCCCTGTCCATCACCAACTCCTGGAGTTCACTCAGACTCACGTCCATCGAGTCCGTGATGCCATCCAGCCATTTCATCCTCGGTCGTCCCCTTCTCCTCCTGCCCCCAATCCCTCCCAGCATCAGAGTCTTTTCCAATGAGTCAACTCTTCACATGAGGTGGCCAAAATACTGGAGTTTTAGCTTTAGCATCATTCCTTCCAAAGAAATCCCAGGGCTGATCTTCAGAATGGACTGGTTGGATCTCCTTGCAGTCCAAGGAACTCTCAAGAATCTTCTCCAACATCACATTTCAAAAGCATCAATTCTTCGCCGCTCTGTTTTCTTCACAGTCCAACTCTCACATCCATACATGACCACAGGAAAAACCATAGCCTTGACTAGATGGAACTTAGTCAGCAAAATAATGTCTCTGCTTTTGAATATACTATCTAGGTTGGTCAAAACTTTTCTTCCAAGGAGTAAGCGTTTTCTAATTTCATGGCTGCAATTACCATTTGCAGTGATTTTGAAGCCCAAAAAGATAAAGTCTGACACTGTTTCCACTGTTTCCCCATCTATTTTCCATGAAGTGATGGGACCGGATGCCATAATCTTCGTTTTCTGAATGTTGAGCTTTAAGCCATCTTTTTCACTCTCCTCTTTCACTTTCATGAAGAGGCTTTTTAGTTC
>SJYX01008664.1:0-13416 GCA_006410675.1 Oreotragus oreotragus | reverse complement strand
CCTGTGGTCATGTATGGATGTGAGAGTTGGACTGTGAACAAGGCTGAGAGCCGCAGAATTGATGCTTTTGAACTGTGGTGTTGGAGAAGACTCTTGAGAGTCCCTTGGACTGCAAGAAGATCAAACCAGTCCATTCTGAAGGAGATCAGCCCTGGGTGCTCTTTGGAAGGAATGATGCTAAAGCTGAAACTCCAGTACTTTGGCCACCTCATGTGAAGAGTTGACTCATTGGAAAAGACTCTGATGCTGGGAGGGATTGGGGGCAGGAGGAGAAGGGATCGACCGAGGATGAGATGGCTGGATGGCATCACGGACTCGATGGACGTGAGTCTGAGTGAACTCCAGGAGTTGGTGATGAATAGGGAAGCCTGGCATGCTGCGACTCATGGGGTTGCAAAGAGTCGGACACGACTGAGCGACTGAACTGAACTGAACTGAGAGTACATCATGAGCAATGCTGGACTGGAAATAACACAAGCTGGAATCAAGATTGCCAGGAGAAATATCAATAACCTCAGATACGCAGATGACACCACCCTTATGGTATTATTACCTGCGAATTTGAAATGAAGATGGATAGATGTGAGTTATGGAAAAAATGCCTCCCCATCAAAACATTCTATGTAACAAAAAGATCTGCTTCAAGTGACAGGTGGGATGTCAAAATCCCTCTGTAAAATAAGCATGGGCACTTGTTACTGGAGCTCATTTAATCCTCGTATCAAGTAAAGTCAACATGTGTACTCAGTGCAATTATGATTACAGGCAAACAAAGTATTTAAGATGACATGGACATACATGATTATATGGAATTAAAAACTGTGATGGTGTTTTAAAACCTAAATAACTGGAAGACACTAAGACAGGTAGAAGTTGTACGAACAATATCATGAGGATTGTAGGGCTGTAGGGATTGCCTGGCGTCAGGGCTGGCATTTCCTAGCTCTGTGTGGTTGCCTAAACTATGTAAGTGTCAGAGACACTCATTTTCGCAAGTATAAAATGGGGGTAATACTTCCTTAAAGGGCTTCCCTAGTGGCTCAGACGGTAAAGCGTCTGCCTGCAATGCGGGAGACCCAGGTTTGATCCCTGGCTTGGGAAGATCCCCTGGAGAATGAAATGGCAATCCACTCCAGCACTCTTGCCTGGAAAATCCCATGGGCGGAGGAGCCTGATAGGCTACAGTCCATGGGGTCACAACTGAGCGACTTCACTTCATTTCCTTAAAAGGCTGTGAAAATGAAGTCACTCAGCACATAGTTACAACAAATGACAGTAACAAGCAACGAATAATAATAATGTGGTCACAGTAATTATTTTGGTGACAAATGACAGAGATTCAAAAGGAAAAATACATAAAGGGCCCTTAAATCTTCAGTCATATAGCTCAGTTCAGTTCAGTCACTCAGTCGTGTCCAACTCTTTGTGACCCCATGGACTGCAGTGCGCCAGGCCTCCCTGTCCATCACCATCTCCCGGAGCTTGCTCAAACTCATGTCCATTGAATCGGTGATGCCATCCAACCATCTCATCCTCTGTCGTCCCCTTCTCCTCCTGCCTTCAGTCTTTCCCAGCATCAGGGTCTTTTCCAATGAGTCAGTTCTTCACATTGGGTGGCCAAAGTATTGGAGTTTCAGCTTCAGCATCAATCCTTCTAGTGAATATTCAGGACTGATTTCCTTTAGGATGGACTGGTTGGATCTCCTTGTTGTCCAAGTGATAGAAGGATCCCTAGAAAATGGTCAGAAGAGTTCACAGTTTACAGAAATGGAAATAAAAGTTAATCGGTGAGCTCTATGAATGCTAGATATTAAAAAATAAAGAAAACCTTTTATGCACTAAACTCTCTGGTGAAGAAGTAGAAAGTGGGACTTCCCTGGTGGTCCAGTGGTTAAGAATCTGCCTTCTAATGAAAGGGAAGAACTCTGGTCAGGAAACTAAGACCCCATATTTCATGGAGCAAACTAAGCCCAAATGCCACAGCTAGAGAGTCCAGGCACTGTAATGAAAGATCCTACATTCAGTAACTAAGGCCTGACACAGCCAGATAAACAAATAAAAGTAGCAAGCAATGCAAACATCAAATATGATTATAGTAATGGAGATGCTGGTAAAACTACTGGCAACTAGGAATATACAGAATTTTCCAAGTACAAATTTATTATTTTTGAAGAGAATTTAGTAACTGTTATCAAGAGCCATAATAGTCTATAGTTTGGTGCTGTGATTCTGTTCCTGAGGATGAGATTATTCTCATTATTATTCAGAGAGATCTTCCTGACCCAGGGTTCAAACCCTCCTCGTCTCTTGCATCTCCTACATCAGCAGGTGGATTCTTCACCATTCATGCCACCTGGGAAGCCCTGGACCAGTTTAGCACCAGCCTAATGGCCTCGACTCAATGACACCTGCGAAGATCTTATTGTGATAAAGTGCCCCTCACAGGATTGGTGATTAGGGCTTCCATCTGACTTCTGCGGAGACCTCTGAACTGTAAGAAGCATAGTCTGCCTTTGGCCCCTACGGCAACACGCGGCTCTGGGTTCCCATCCCCAGCCTCACCAGAAGTCCTCCTTTCCCTAGGTTCCCTCCCCGCTCCCCAGCCCTCTTCAGAATGGACCCCAGCATGAAGCAGGAGGCAAGATCAGTCCGAGATGGGATAGGATCAGGGTTAGGTCTTACACCAAAAACTGACACACTGGTGATGGAGCTTTCTGCATCCACGAAGGAAAAGTGTGTATATGTGGGGATGGGGGGACGGATGTTAGGGAGTCTTGAAACCATTTCAGGTTTGCTGGTATGGAGGCCACACTGATGCTGGGACACGGATGTCCCCGGGCTCTGAGTGGCCCTCCTGGCTCTGCTCCTCGCTTCAGGCTGGAGGACTCATCCTCTGGGGTTGTAGGTCTGGGAACACGAGAGACACGGGCTGGTGGGAACTCTCAGCAGCCGTGAGTCCTGAGCTTGAGGCAGCTCAGATGTCCCTGCTGTGCCTTTCCTGGGACCTAATACTGCAGACATGGCCCCCAGCGTCCCGGGCGCCTCCATGGCCAAAGCCTGGCCTCCAGGAAGACCAGAGAGGACAGGCCTCTGCAGGTAGGAGGAGGGAGGGGGGTGGGGAGGCCTTGAGTCAGGGTCACCCCCGCCCAGGGCCCCCTCCCCACAACCCTGCCCCGTCCTCCTGGAGGCTGGTGGCCCCGCCCAGGGCTCCCCGAGAGTTGGGGCCCCTCGGCTGCGCTGTGCCAGTGCCCGGGTCTCAGCAGCAAGTTGAACGTGTCACATCCAAAGCTTCCTAAAACTACGAGCTGACGTCATGCAGCTGACGGATGGAAAGCTCAGGTGGAAGGGCAGAAAGGACGCATTCCCCCTGCAGTGGCTTCACTCAGCAGTCCCGGGGCACAGGGAAGACCCCACCCACAAGCGCCTGTGACGGTGCCCTTTGAGCTTGGAGAGACCCGGGGGGCCACCATCGTCCACACGGTTCTCAGGGACACCGCCCAGGGAGCTCGCAGAGGAAAGGGTCCCCAGCATCGTTCTCCCCGCCCCTGGACGCAGGGACAGGGGTGGGGTCAGCACCCAGGAGAAGCTCCTGGTGGGCGAAGGCCTGGCACACTGGCTCTCGGAATATTTTTATTTTCTGAACCTTAGTACACTGGAAACTCGTAACATGGCCAAGCGGTTATGAGCTCAAAAGCTTTGCGAGGGCTTTCCTCCGAGGGCTCGTTAATGTGGTCCTTGACCGCAACCTCGGAATCGGAGACCCCAGCTGGAACTCTAAACGGGCCTGCTGAGCCGCTGATGGTGGAGCAGCTCCAGCTGAAGGGCCGCCTTGTCCCAGGCTTCTGCCCGCAAAGCCCGTCGAGAGGAGGGTGCGGGGAGGAGGGGGACTCAGACAACTTTGGAAAATGTGTTTCCTGACTTTAAAATCTCAGGGGTGCAGGGCAGGAGTGGCCCATACCCAGAGGGAGCCTTGTGGAGCGTTTCAGTCACGTTCTAATTAATAAGCACTGCAGAGCCACCTCCCAGCCCTTAGCTGGCATAAATCCCATCAGTTACCCATCCATGGAGAGGAAGGGCTTCCCAGGTGGCACTCGTGGTAAAGAACCCGCCTGCCAGTGCAGGAGATGTAAGAGACAAGGGTTCACGTCCTGGGTGGGGGAGACCCCCTGCAGGAGGGCATGGGAACCCGCTCCAGGATTCTTGCCTGGAGGACCCCATGGACCGAGGAGCCTGGCGGGCTGCAGTCCATGGGGTCACACAGGGTCGGATACAACTGAACTAACTCAGCACACATGCGGCACGTGTGCAGAGAAGCCTGCCCACCTCACCCCCCCTAAACCTGAGACCCGAGGCTCTCCGGCAGCCTCACCAGGTGACTCACAGTGGGCTGTGCCCTCCTGCTTAGAGCCCGCCTTTGGGCGACCTTCCGGAAACGTATCTAGTTGAGAGCGGCTTGTAGGGATATTCTGGGGAGGCAGCTGTTGATGATCCGAGCCCAGAGTCTCTCTCTCTCTCTTTCTGTTTTGCATTGGGTCTCTGGCTTTAGGTTAGGAATGTCTGGTTTAAAGCACAGGTATGGGTAGTCCCCTTTAGAGGAGACCCAGGACAGCTATTTAGGAACCAGTGAAGGAAAGGAGAGTCTCGTGAAGTGAGGACGAGGGACTAGAAATCTCATGATTTTTCCAGATATTGGCCCTGGAAGGTAGTAGTGTACAATGAATAAAAAGAAAGCTATGCCTCACTGATAATGCAGGATAAAGATTCTTAACCATTCTTTTAGAGAGAAGGTTTATTCACACACTTAATGCTATAGAACAGGCATTGGCAAACTACTGCCTTTAGGCTAAATCTGCCTGTGCCTATTTGATCAACTACCTGTACTTTGGCCACCTCATGCGAAGAGTTGACTCATTGGAAAAGACTCTGATGATGGGAGGGATTGGGGGCAGGAGGAGAAGGGGACGACAAGGATGAGATGGCTGGATGGCATAACGGACTCGATGGACGTGAGTCTGAGTGAACTCCAGGAGTTGGTGATGGACAGGGAGGCCTGGCGTGCTGCGATTCATGGGGTCGCAAAGAGTCAGACATGACTGAGCAACTGAACTGAACTGAACCTGTTTTTCAGTGATCCAAAAGCAAAGAATGGGTTTTACATTTTTAAATGGCTGAAAAAATATTGACAGATATTTAATGACTTGGAAATACATGAAATTCAAAGTTCAGTATCAATAGAGTTTTTTTGGAATATAGCCACACTCATTCATCTACGGCTGCTTCCCTGCTACAGTGGCATGGTTGCTAGTTACCATAAAAAGCATATGGTCCGCAAAAGCCAAAACTATGTATTATGTGGTCCTTTATAGGCAAAGTTTGCCATCCTCTGCTTTAAATAAAGGTATAAGGCCTGGGACTTCCCTGGTTGTACAGTGGCTTAGATGCTGTGCTCTCAATCCAGGGGTCCCAGGTTCAATTCCTGGTCAGGGAACTAGATCCAACATGGTGCAACTAAAGATCCCACTTGCCACAACTAAGACCCACCTGGTGCAGCAAAATAAATATTTTTAAAAATAAGCACCAGAAGATTTAAGTGATGAGGGAATTATTTGGGGCTAATATCAATGAAATAATCATTCTCATAAAAACAGACTTCTGAATTACTTATACACCAGTTGTACGAGAGAGATATTTTACAAAGATCTTTCTTATGTACTCACTTTCATATTAATTCTTAGGGAATGTATCATTAGAACTAAAACAGCTTAAAAAATGCAATAAATCTACATATTAACTATTAATCTAGGGTGATTCCTTACTTAAAATACAGGGGAAAATCAAGAGATATAAACATCAAGGTATAATTTTAGAGTTGACTCACTCTACTTTCCATTCTCTTAACAGAATTGCCTGTTTGCTGATTAGTATGCATAGTCATTCTGCAAACTTCAGTGCTGTCATATTTATTTTGGCATTTCTAACATCTTTCTATGCTACAAATCAGAGTACTGTGACAATCACACAACTGTAAAAATTCTTCTAAAATTTACTTGACCAATTTGGTGCAAGAATCCTTTCAATGAGCATGAAATATGATACCTCTCAGGAAAATTTCAGTTAAGATCTAAGGATTCTTTTATGATGCATAACCTAGTGAAAGCGTTAGTCTCTCAGTCGTGTTTGACTGTTTGCAATTCCATGGACTATAGCCCACCAGGCTCCTCTGTCCATGGAATTCTCTAGGCAAGAACACTGGAGTGGGTTGCCTTATCCTTTTCCAGATCTTCCCAACCTAGGGATCAAACCCAGATGTCTTGCAGTACAGGGAGATTCTTTATCATCTGAACCATCAGGAAAGCCTGTTACCCTAAAGATATTTGTTTCTTGTGTTTGAGAATTAAACTGCTGGCTTGTTGCATAGGAACAAGTTGGTAATAATAGTTAATTTGACACATTAGGAGAAATTATTCTAAAAATTTGCCAACTTTAAAAAAATACTTTATTGTAGGATTTTTCTTTGGGTTAGAGATTGCTTTGCATGTTCATTTTGAAATTTGGTGGGCCGGGGGAAGGGTCAAGGAGAAATCAGTAAAAATCAATTTGTAAACAAATGATTAAAAAAAAGTGGGTTATTTTTTAACTTTCTGTTGAAAATCTGAAAGTCTGCCAAAGTTAAAAAATTGTTGAGCCTTCTCATATACCAGCCTTTTCTTTAAAAACTATTGATATAACTTACATACCATAAAATTCACCAGTTTAAAGGTACGATTCAATGACTTTCAATATATTCAACCAGAGGCATGATTCTTAAATGTGGCATATTTTTTTTCTGGTTGACTGAACATGTTTTCACAACTGAATGTCTGTTTTATTCAATGCTTTATTTTTAGGTCATCCTGATTGGGTATTCTCACTAGCGTCTATCTTAAAATGTAAATGCCACCAGGAAAAGAAGTATGTCTAAAATAGACCTGCATCTACCACCTAGGACAGTACCAAACAAGAACAGAGCAAATGGACATATATTTCATAATAATTGTACCATTTTTAATTGGAACCTGTTGGAAGGGATGAAATTTCAACCATAGATTTAATTCATCCGCAAAAATGAATATGTTCTCACAATCTCTTAAGTTCTTACTTTTCCTCCTTCCTCTTATTTCTTCCAGCTCAAAACAGCAAACTAGGACCATTTGAGTCCACTTTTCTTGGAATATATATGCTGGATAGGGAATGCGCATTTGCTACTGACGACAAATACTTATGTTCTGGTTAGACAAATGAGAAGTAACAGAAATTATCAGAAGTTTAAAAAACATTGATGAGTACAAAGGAGACCATTGCAAATTATGTGGGGGTAAGTGAAAGTAGGCTTCATGATTTTGAAAAAACAAAAAAAGAGTGAATATTCCCAGATGTATTTTTATTAATTCAGGCACTTGACTCTCTCAAACTACAGAACTTTAAATTTTAAAATATATAATTTTGCCCTTTTCAGTCTTAAAATGAGGTCCATATACAGAGCTTGTTCAATTTAGGGGTTTACTATTTTTTGCCTTTTAAAAATTAAGCCAAAATTTTTTGTTGAAGTATAATGTTGTGCTACTTTCTTCTGCAGAGTCGGACATGACTGAAGTGACTTAGCAGCAGCAGCAGCTACTTTCTGCTATACAGCATAATGACGCAGTTATGCACATATATACATTATTATATTCTTTGCCATTATGGTTTATCCCAGGAAACTGGATATAGTTCCTTGTACTATGCAGTACAACCTTGTTTCTCCTTTCTAAATGCTATAACTTGCATCTATTCCAACCTTAAACTCCCAGTCCCTCCCCCTCTTTCTTGATAACCACAAGTCTGTTTTTTATGTGTGTGTGTCTGTTTCTGCTTTGTAGGTAGTTTCGTTTGTGCCTTATTTTGGAGTCCACATATAAGTGATATCACATAGTCTTTCTTTCTTACTCACTTCACTCTGTATGATAATCTCTAGCTGCATCCATGCTGTTCCACCTGGTACTGTTTCATCCTTCCTTATGGCTAATATTCCATGGTATATACATACACCTTCTTTATTGATTCATCTGTCAGTGGATTTTTCCATGTCTTGGCTTTTGTGAACAGTGCTGCTGTTGTGTGGGTATATGTCCAGGAGTGGGATTGCTAGATCATATGGTAGTTCTATTTTTAGTTTTCTGATGAACTTTCATAGTGTTTTCCATAGTGACTGTACCAACTTACATTCCCAGTAACAGTGTGGGAGGGTTCCCTTTTCCCCATACCTATTTTACTCTTTTGACAGATCCTTTTGGAATTTTTGAATGGTAGCAACACTATACTTATTACAAGCCCAAATTTAAATACAGTCTCCCCCCACCCTCTCTCTATCACTCCCTTCCTCAAACTGATGCCAGGCCCTCTTATAGGGGCTAGGCACATTATAGTGAAAAGGACAAGTACTTGTTCCCATGACACTTACATTCTAGAAGAGAAAACAAAAGTTCAGAGTTCTTTTTTGCCTTCAATTGGTAACACCCACCTGTAGTGAGATCAATATTCTATTTATCTATGATAGTATAAGAAAATATAATTTAAGAAGCCTCTCCTATTAGGTGCTCTGGTGCTAGAAAGTTGCTGAGCATGGCTTTCTCTGGAGAACAACTGGATTTCAGAGTAAAACTGAGTTTTCCTTTGTATCACCACTCTGTACAGCAAAATGCATGAAAGCTACAGTATTCCCTCTGCAAAATTTAGACTCTTATCCCTTTCAGCACATCAGAGATAAATTTCTAGAACTCTGAAATTTCTGGTGCAGAGGAATTAGATGTCCATGAAAGCTAATAGAGACCAGAGGAATGAGAAGGTGTGGTAGGAACCTTATGGCGACACTATTTGCTAGAAAGATGAATTTACTTAAAAGTGAGTCCACCCTGAGATCTATCCAAAGATATTGAGTTACTGAAATACCAAAAAGGCCTTGTTAAGTGCAGGCCTGAATCCTGAATGTAATATGTATCTTTTTTGGCTTATTAATCACATTCTCAAATTTTTCAGTGCCCATTCTCACCTAGATTCTGCCCCACCTAGACATCTGCCTCTTGTTTCTCGTTACACTTGATTCTCTCCTACTGCTCATCAATGGCTAAGAGCTTTGATACTAAAAAGTGAACTTGGAGAAAAATATAAGCTATAATATAACATACTACAACAACCACTTCAGGACATTGTATTAGGGTGCTCTCAGTAACCAGTAAAGGCATCAGGGGAAGAGGTAGGAGATGGTGGATACCAATGAGCCTGATATATATAGTCATATTGGAGTATCATGGTAATGAAAAAGGTTGCTATGAAAGGTCACTTTAGTTTCAGTGTTGTTATTTTCTCCTTTAAGAAGCTAAATGCAGGATTTATGAATAATGATAACAGATTGAGTGTATGGTTTTATTTTTAAGAAGTGAGGAATGACATCACCAAGAGGGCAGAATAGTCCATTCCTGACTTTGGTCCCCCTGACAAGAACAACTTAGAACCATTCAAGAATAAGACATCACTGAGAGAATTCTAGATCATGCGAGTGAGACCCCTGCACCACATGGTCATGCTGAGAGGTTTCCTTTGAACTTCCAGTTCCTGTAGCAGTCACAGAGCTAAAAGCAGTTTTAAATATCAATGTTCTTGTCTTACTCTTACAGGTCAATTTTCCCCCAATACTTACATTATACATTTTGTTCATAAAAAATACCTACCACTTTTTTCTGGAAAGCACTCTTCCAGTGATTGATCTAATTGTATTTCTCCATACCTCTGGTTACAGTTGATAGTTCCAGGGAGGACATCTAACCCAAGGAGATCTCTTACAGGATTTTGAATTGGCCATCAGAGAAAGAAAAATTCAGTTTCTATAGAAGCAGACTTGGAGACCTGGGAGCTGCCAGCACTCGTTTTTGATTTGCAGAAATCAGTTCCAAAGAAGAGAGCCAATAACCAGAGATGGTGAGTCTTAGGGTTGTGCCAGTCCAGGGCTGCAGTCATCCTGAGGTTTACAGTGGAGAATGGTAATATTTAGCTGGTTATTAAGTACTGGAGATTCAGCTCTAGGTGTTTTTCACTGAACATTGAAAAATCCTGAGATAAAAACTGTCATGATCATCCTCCTAGTTTTATGGATGAGAATACTGAAAAATAGGTTAGGCTTCAGAACACATGCTCTGAACCCCTGTTCTTTTGTCTCCAGGCCAGCAAGTAACTTCCCTTATCAATGTTTGAGTTGGGTATCGCCCACTTTTGGCCAAATTATGTAATATGTGTACTAATACACTAACCAAAGGAATATCTCAATATATGTCCAAAGCCAGTTTTAATACCTCCCCCTTGAGGTTTTTCCTAGCTTCCCTTTCTCACTAAATGACATTGTCACCCATTAGAGAAAAAAATGGCATCTTAGGAATTGTTCTGGATCCCTTTCTTCCTAACCTCATCACCTCATTTTATATGCAAAACCACTTTATTATACAAGCACATACTGGGCAGTTAATACGGACAAAACTCTTACCTTCAAGCCAGTCCCCTTCTCTTTATTCCCATAGTTAATGCTCTGGTTCATACAACTGACCTTGACCTTCCTTCAGCCTTTTTGTGCCCTTTTTCCTTACCTGTAATCTGGGGTCAATCACACCTATTCCAGAAGGCTATTTTGAGAATTAAATGTGATAAAAGTATAAAAACCAGTAGTCATTCAACTATCAAGAGTATTTCTTCTAAGAATGAAACCATTCTTTTGTGTGATCAGGGAGATTTTCATACTGCTTGCTTTTACAGTAAAAACATGGGTTGTAATGGTAAAGATTCCATGAACAATTTCATATTTTAGTACTTTTCCAGTTAACATGATTGCCTGAATAAATCTTTTAACATAAATTCTTAACATAAAACCCCACCATAAGACCCAACAACCCTAAACCCTCCCTCCTTATACTCTACTAGCAGATATGCTAAAGATTGTTATGTATCTGAATAGTGCAGCACATTTACAGGAAATACATTCATAAGGAGAACTGAGCTATGAGGTATTATTAACGGGATAGGCACCTACTACAACCTTCTTAGTTATACCAAATCACCTACTGGTGCTTTAAGTTGTTAAAATTGCTCCACTTAACAAATGCTCAAAGGTACAAATTCATTTATTTAACAGAAGAAAAGGGTCAATGTATCATATATGGTTGGGCTTTCCTGGTAGCTCAGCCAGTAAAGAATCCGCCTGCAATGCAGAAGACCCTGGTTTGTTCTGGGTTGGGAAAATCCCCTGGAGGGCAGGGCAACCTACTCTGGTATTCTTGCCTGGAGAATCCCCACGAACAGAGGAACCTGGCAGGCTTACACGGAGTCCACGGAGTTGCAAATTTGTTGGACACAACTGAGCAGCTAAGTATATCATACAGTGTACATACAAACACACACACTATTCACATTCAATTTATAGAGATTTTTATCTTTTCCTTGATGTCAATCTGTCCAGGTATTTGAACACATTTCAGGCCTTTTATGAAAAACTTCAGTTTTATATATGGCGCAAGTTTTTTTTTTGTAGTGGCGTTATTTTTTTTGATCCATGAGATCCGGAAAACTGCTATCTGCACATCTGACTTCTTCAGAGGAACTGATGCCAATCTTGGAAATCAAAAATCAGAAGTGTTCACAATATGGAACAAAATCTTTGACTAAACACCTGACTATAAAGATGCAAGGAAGAAAATGAAAATAGACGAAATTTTAAGACTATCCATGTAACTTCAACTTCAGAATGGGAGAGGTATTTTCAAATATGACATGAAATCCAGAAGACAAAGACTGACAAGAGTTTCCCTGGTGGTCCAGTGGATAAGATCCAGTGCTCCTAATGCAGGGAGCCCAGAGTTTGAGCCCTGACCAGGGAACTATATCCTGCATGCCACAACTAAAGAACCCATGTCACAACAAAGATGGAAGATCTTCGTGCTGTGACAAAGACCTGGGGCAGTCAAATATATTTTTTTAAAAAGCTGACTACGTAACATTTGTTACAAGAAAAGGATCTCATAAATCATGTCAAAAAAATTGGCACGAAAATTATTTGCAATACAAAAATATTACATAAGTAACTCCCCCCAATTAAAAAAAATTTGTAAAACTACCAATTTATTGATAAGGAAATAAAACGGTATGAAAAGGATGCTAAACAAAAATATCAGACATGCAAAGTAAAACAAGATGCCACTGGACTGGTAATAAAATCAGACTCAGTATTTATTTCCAGTACAAATGAAGATGTGGGATAATGACTACTGATAGAAGAGTACACCAGTACAAGCTTGACTTCAAAAATTTCTCGGAATCCATCTGTATCTACTCAAGTCTTACATTATGTAAAAGAATGTTCACAATCATCTAAAAGCAGAAAACTACAAACAACCTAAGTGTTCATACTCAGTAACTGATTCAGTTGGGGACTCTCCATACAACAGCTTACAGTGTCCCTATTAAAATCAGATTAAAAAATTCTTATTACCACTTATAAGACACTAAGTGTCTCACACAATTATTATTTCATCGTGATTTATGTTTCACAGATGAGGAAACTGGAGTACAGAGAGGTCAAATAATTTGAGACACTACACTACACTGCTGGTTTTGAAGAAGGGGCCAGGAACCAAGGAAGAGATAGCCTCTAGGAACAGAGACAAGCAGATTTTGCCATCAGAGCCTCCAGAAGAACCAGCCTTCACACTGTATTTCGGAATTCTGGCCTCCAGAACTAGAACAAATGTGTTGTTTTAAGCCATTCAAGTTTGTGACTTTTTAAAGCACCCACAAGAAAGATACAGCAAAAGGAATATTAAAATATATGGATAACAGTTTGCAGAAATGCTCTAACGCTTAATGCAGGGTCATCAATTTCTGATCAAAACAAAAGGTTCTTTATCACTTACAAACCCACTGTTCAGAGCAAACAGTAGGTCCACAAAAAGGTTAAGAAACAGTTTAGCATAATTTTTCCTTTTCTCTGTATAAACTTTCAAAATTAGTAGAAATGTGTCTGTCACAACAGTCCTCAGAATACCTATGATTTAAGATGGCAGTTTCAACAGCCTTGAATATAAGTATCAACATTTCACTTTGATGAAAAAAATTGCTCTTAAGCATCACTGGAAACTAATTTTCGTAAGAAAATCTTTTCGTGTTAATACATATTCCAGTTGAAACTACTAAACTCAAAGGGTCTAAAACAGGTACTCTAATGCCTTAGTGGTGAGTCAATTCCTAGGTAGGTTGGTAAGAAGTCCAGGGTTCCCGAGGACAAACAGGTCTGGAGCCCTAGAAAAGGAGAAAGGGGTCTGGGGCTCTCAAGGAGAAAAGGACAAATTCTTTTCTACGTTT
>SJYX01008663.1:0-95563 GCA_006410675.1 Oreotragus oreotragus | reverse complement strand
GGGGGGGCTCCAAAATCACTGCAGATGGTGACTGCAGCCATGAAATTAAAAGACACTTACTCCTTGGAAGAAAAGTTATGACCAACCTGGATAGTATATTCAAAAGCAGAGACATTACTTTGCCGACTAAGGTCCGCCTAGTCAAGGCTATGGTTTTTCCTGTGGTCATGTATGGATGTGAAAGTTGGACTGTGAAGAAAGCTGAGCGCCGAAGAATCGATGCTTTTGAACTGTGGTGTTGGAGAAGACTCTTGAGATTCCCTTGGACTGCAAGGAGATCCAACCAGTCCATTCTGAAGGAGATCAGCCCTGGGATTTCTTTGGAAGGACTGATGCTAAAGCTGAAACTCCAGTACTTTGGTCACCTCATGCGAAGAGTTGACTCATTGGAAAAGACTCTGATACTGGGAGGGATTGGGGGCAGGAGGAGAAGGGGACGACCGAGGATGAGATGGCTGGATGGCATCATGGACTCGATGGACGTGAGTCTGAGTGAACTCCGGGAGATGGTGATGGACAGGGAGGCCTGGCGTGCTGCGATTCATGGGGTCGCAAAGAGTCGGACACGACTGAGCGACCGAACTGAACTGAACTGAGCCCTACTGAGTCCCCAGTGATACTATGGGATTAAATCCACAATAAGGGCTCCTATAAAGGGACCCGCAATGCCGGGGAAGTAGCTGGATGTAACCCCAAGCTCTCTTTTTCCACTGGGGCGATCTCTCAGTTGGGATGATGTGCCTGCTTCAGGAAGAAGCAATGTGGTCAACATAGCTGTTCCTGTTACCCTTCGAATGCAGGCTATCTTGGTCTCTGGTGCAGGAGGGTACTTCAGCCTCACTTCCATGTTTTAAGATTTTCTCCGTTGGTGTCTCATTCATGAGTGGCTGTTAGTTGCTGTTCTTGTGAGGTGGAGTGAAGTTAGGAACAACCAATGTTGGCATCTTGGTGACATAACTTTCTGCACATCTTGAAGAGAGGGAAATTCTGAAATGTACCCATTAAAAGCAGGGTTGCATATGTCCGTGCTCAATAGCTCAGCTGTTAATCCCATGGAACCTGCCTGCCAGGCTCCTCTGTCCATGCAGTTTTCTAGGCAAAAATGCTGGAGTGGGTTGCCATTTCCTCCTCCAGGGAATCTTCCCAACCCAGGACTGAACCCACACCTCATGTTATCTCCTGCCTTGGCAAGCAGATTCTTTACCACTGCACCACTTGGGAAGCCCAAAAGCAGGCTTACAGTTACCTCATGTACTTGGCTCCCAACTTGGTATTATACTGTAGATCCATCTTGGGATCTTGATTATTCCTTCCCCACTAAGAACCCAGTACCCAAAATCAGGAGAGCTGGCCTATAAAACATCTATAAAACAAAAGGTTTCCCATCTATAAAACAAAAGGTTGAGAAATACCTCTCCCCCAGTAAATTTTAAGAAATAATATTCATTCCTTTTGACCAAGTAATTTTCCTTGCAGACATCCATCAAATGAACTGAAACAAAAGAGGAGAAATGTAAACAAGAGGCTGTATATGTAATGATAGCTCACGGAATTTTTTTTCACTACTGCAAAGCAGTCTAAATGTTTTGTCATTCAGTCGTGTCCAACTCTTTGAGACCTCATGGACTGCAGCATGCCAGGCTTCCCTGTCCTTCACCATGTCCTAGAGCTTGCGCAAACTCATGTCCATTGAGTTGGTAATGCCATCCAACCATCTCATCCTCTATCATCCCCTTTTCCTCCTGCCTTCAATTTTTTCCAGCATCAGGGTCTTTTCCAATGTGCCAGCTCTTTGCATCGGGTAACCAGAGTACTGGAGCTTCAGCTTCAGCATCAGTCCTTCCAATGAATATTCAGGATTGATTCCTTTAGGAAGGACTGGTTTGAGCTCCTTGCACACCAAGGGACTCTCAAGAGTCTTCTCCAACATCACATTTCAAAAGCATCAATTCTTCAGCACTCAGCTTTCTTTATGGCCCAGCTCTCACACCCATACAGGACTACTGGAAAAAGCATAGCTTTGGCTTGATGGACATTTGTTGGCAAAGTAATGTCTCTGCTTTTTAATATGCTGTCTAGGTTTTTCATAGCTTTTCTTCCAAGAACAAGCATCTCTTAATTTCATGGCTGCAATCACCATCTGCAGTGATTTGGGAGCCCAAAAAAATAAAGTCAGCCACTGTTTCCTCATCTGTTTGTCATGAAGTGATGGGACTGGATGCAATGATCTTTGTTTTCTGAATGTTGAGTTTTAAGCCAGCTTTTTCACTCTCCTCTTTCACCTTCATCAAGAGGCTCTTTAGTTTCTCTTCACTTTCAGCCATAAGGGTGGTGTCATCCACATATCTGAGGTTATTGATATTTCTCCTGGCAATCTTGATTTAACTATTATTGGGCAACTATTAACAGTTCATATTAACTATTAATAGTTAACTATTAACTTATTAATCATATTCAGTTCAGTTCAGTCACTCAGTCATGTCTGATTCTTTGCAACCCCATGAAATGCAGCACACCAGGCCTCCCTGTCCATCATCAACTCCTGGAGTTCACTCAAACACATCCATCGAGTTGATGATGCCATCCAGCCATCTCATCCTCTGTCATCCCCTTCTCCTCCTGCCCCCCAATCCCTCCCAGCATCACAGTCTTTTCCAATGAGTCAACTCTTTGCATGAGGTGGCCAAAGTACTGGAGTTTCAGCTTCAGCATCATTCCTTCCAAAGAAATCCCAGGGCTGATCTCCTTCAGAACAGACTGGTTGGATCTCCTTGCAGTCCAAGGGACTCTCAAGAGTCTTCTCCAACACCACAGTTCAAAAGCATTAATTCTTCAGTGCTCAGCTTTCTTCACAGTCCAACTCTCACATCCATACATGACTACTGGAAAAACCATAGCCTTGACTAGACAGACCTTAGTCGGCAAAGTAATGTCTCTCCTTTTGAATATGATATCTAGGTTGGTCATAACTTTCCTTCCAAGGAGAAAGCGTCTTTTAATTTCATGGCTGCAGCCACCATCTGCATTGATTTTGGAGCCCCAAAAAATAAAGTCAGCCACTGTTTCCCCATCTATTTGCCATGAAGTGATGGGACCAGATGCCATGATCTTCGTTTTCTAAGTGTTGAGCTTTAAGCCAACTTTTTCACTCTCCTCTTTCACTTTCATAAAGAGGCTTTTTAGTTCGTCTTCACTTTCTGCTATAAGGGTGGTGTCATCTGCATATCTGAGGTTATTGATTAATCATATTAGGCAACTATTATTGTATTAACTAAACAGAATATTTGGCAACCATTACAAATACCAGTAGGAGTTTATATCAACATAGAAAGTGTATAAAGGAGCAAGATGTAAATTTGTTCATACAAATATGATTGCAATTACATGAAATGAGAAACCACAAAATTGTGCCTAAAATGAAGACAAAAAATACATAACATAATAAAAGATGTTATTTGATGGTAGACTCTCTAATTTCACTACAATACTGTACTGGATGACAGTATTGACTTCCAAAAGACAGTACTCAAAATTATAATAGTGATTTCTTGTCATTTTGTTCTGGCAAACGTGACCAAAATTGGAGGCTTTTCAGACTATAATTGCACATATAAATGTTGTAAATATTGCCAACCATTTGAGGCATTTTGGTTATTTTTGGTTTAACATGTTGACCTTAAGAATTTATAGTATAGGATCCATTCCTAAAATGACTTTGTTAAAAGTCAGAATTCTACAGAACAATTTCTGGATTCCCTCTCATTCAGTAATTAGTTTGGGTTTGTTTCCATTACAGATCTTTGTGGAAAAAGAAAACTTGAAATTTAAAATTAAGAAAAATATGTCTCTTTACAGGTATTCCATTGCCCAAAGAAGATATTTCTGCCCCCTTGATCTCCAGCTCACCAGTGAAGGAATCCCACGAGTATGAAGAGCCATCAAGTGAAGAGGAAGATAAAATAAAAGAAGAACCCTTGACAATCTCTGAACTGGCATACAACCCAAGTGCCAGCCTACTCCCTACCCCGGTTGATGATGATGAGATTGACATGCTCTTTGACTGTCCATCTAGGCTGGAGTTGGAAAGAGAAGATACAGATTCATTCGAGGAACTAGAAGCAGATGAAAATGCCTTTTTAATGGCAGAAGAAGAGGAGATGAAGGAGGCTCGCCAAGCTTTGTCATGGAGCTATGACATTCTGAGTGGCACTATTCGGGTGAACCCACTGGTCAAGAGTTTTTCCCGGCTCCTTGTGGTGGGCCTGGGCCTGCTGCTCTTTGTATTTCCCCTGCTCCTCCTCCTTTTGGAGTCAGGTATTGATCTCTCCTTCTTATGTGAAATCCGCCAGACGCCAGAGTTTGAGCAGTTTCACTATGAATACTACTGTCCTCTCAAGGAGTGGGTGGCTGGCAAAGTCAACCTCGTACTTTACATGTTGGGTTGCTCATAAAGCTCATTTCTCATATGACTAAGGGCTATATTCAATACTAGTGATTTGTTGTTTTTTTTTTCAGCAGATGCCTGGTTCTGAATGGCCATGGGACCATCAATAGGTGTTCTTACTCATAACTGATTATTCAGAGCTTTAAGTTAGCTTTCCATAATTCACTGCAAGTAAGTTTAAATCAAACACAGTTATTTTAGTTATAGGTCAGGAAGATGACCTCTAAATAACTAAAAACATGTTTATTTTTTATTACAGACATACTCTTTATCTACTATAATACATTGAGCTGAATTAGATTTTTTTTTTTAATAGCACCATTACAAGCTATAAGGTTCAGAATCAGAGTTTTAGTAAAAACCCAAGGGAAAGTTTTTTGAATATAATCCTTAGTGAGAACAATGGTCCTCTAACCAATGCCTATACAACTAAATTTATGCTGGGCTTTTGTTTTTGTTTTTTTAAAAATATTTTTATGTGTTCAAAATATTTTGGTAAATTTTTAGCAAAAAAAAAAAAAAAAAGGAGCTTCCTGGAGTTATTTAAGTGTACAGATTGTAAGACTAATGCACAAAGGGTATGTCAGGAATTTTTAATGTCTTGGCACTGGTTTGTTTTTAAAATATTTTTGGCTGAACAATCACATAATTGTTATTACCTGCATATGAGATAGAAAAATAGGTAGAAAAACACTGTAGAAAATAAGCTCCTGAAACAGATGATGGAACTGGAGAAAGTAGAAATTGAGAGCATCAGAGGACACAGGGTGGTCCATTTTTCAAAATATTTGGACAAGATGACTTTTTACTTTCATTTGCATTCTGTCCATATATGTTAGCTGAGGCAATGGAATGTTTTTAAAAGAAAGTGAAAATTTTAAAGGAAAACAGTTAAAGGAGATGCTAGTTAATTGTGTATTATTGTACATTAACCCAAGAGTGGAAGCAAATGGGAATTGGAAAAATGGCAAGTAGCAAAACGAGTTCTGATGAGACTGATAGACAAATGAGTTTATGAAAGTGATGGTGATGCAAGGTACTGGATGATGTAAAGAACAGTAAACTCGCTGTCCAAGTGGACATGAATATGTCTAAGTGGATCTAAATAAAAGTGGAGAAATTTGAAGGCACATTTTTTGATCCCTCATGCCATTCATTGAGATTCTGTGGAAGAAACTTTCAAAGAATTCTGTGTGTGTGAAGAGAGAGCAAAAGAGTTAGAAGGAATGTGAGGAGAATGATCTTGGCTTTTTGGTAAATGCCTATTATCTTCCGCTGTGGTGGTCATTATACTCTTTCCCTTTCCTGGTTTCCTTAGGATCTAAACTCATTCATAATTGGGACTCTCATTAAGAAACTGGAGGGACTCATTAGATAATATACCATTTCAGCTTGGATGAAGTAGTGAAATGACCCCATAACTAGATAGTAAGTGGGACAAATGCTCTCGTACCTTCCTTCATATCACTGAATCCATGACAGAAAGGACGCTCTGAAGCCTTCCATGCAAAGTACATACCAACACTGTGGAAGAAGAGAGTACAGTAGAGAGCTTAGGGCACAGAGCATAGTGATTTTCCCATAAAATGTAAATGAAGACATGGAATGTTTCCATGGGATGGGCTACCTATAATCTCTCCTAACTTCAGCTCTACCATTAGTATAATTTCCAAAATGGCCATTCCAGTCCTACTCATTCATGGAGCCCTGAGTGCTTTATTAGACATTTAATTTTGTAAATAAATTTTTTTAAGTCAGCTCATGAAGACTTCAGTTGAGCAAACTATACTATAATTTGCTATTCAGTTTACAGTGTGGTCTTTCTCATGTGCATTGAGTGACTGATTTTTTTTTTCTGATTTTTCTTTTAAATAAAGATTATTTGATACCTGAAATTTGATACCAGTATAGAAATATATTTTCTGTAGGTTATTTGGGAAGTTTGCAAATGGTCAGCTTTGAAATTGAAGTGGTTTCCCCCCTTATGACTTAAAGTCATATCTTCTGACATAAGGATGTGCCAGTATAGTCTGCAGAAAATTAGTTCCCTCTTCTAATCATGCTTAATCTCGTTTTCTTTGAAGTTCTAACCATAACAAATTATCTAGCCCTTGCCCTTTTACATTAATGTTAAATAACATTTTAAATTTATAGAATATATTATGCATCATAAAACATTGAAAAATGCTGACAGGATAAACATCACACATAGTCTAACCAAGTGGATTTATACTAAGGAGTAATGACTATATAATTTTAACATTTCCAGCTAACATCTCTTAGGCAAAAACTTCACTGTTGAATAGAAATATTTTTAAGTGAAGGTTCTGACAGGATAAGATCTGCTGAACTTAAACAACAGCTACCAAAAGTAAAACTCAGGTCCTGAAATGCTATTTTGTCAGGACAGATCAGTCTTAAAAATACTCGCTTTTCTTAGACAACAGTCACCAGTTGCCTAAATCAAAGAAGAGAAGACTGCTTCCAAAGGTAGAAGATATATAATATAGTAAGATACAGAATTGAAAGCAAGTGTGTGAGTATATGTATATTCCATATTATTGGTATATACGTGTTTATATATGAATATGTGTATATATGTGTGTTTGTATACACACAATTGATAGGCCCTTCATACAGATGTTTTTATTTATCCCCAACTGAGGAATTTGTGACATGGTATTATTCATTTTCCCTCTCTGATAACACAGTGGATAAAACCCACAGTCTCAAAGGTTTCAATTTTCCATGAAAACTACTGTGTGTACATTTGTGGTTTTATATACACACACATATGGCAAATACATATACACACACAATCTTTAGTGCTAATGCAAGTTGGATATGAAAAAAATGTAGGTGAAGTATTGTGTATTTCTGTCTGTGCTTGGAACATATTGTAAACTGTTATGTATCTGGAACATATTTTGTGGTTTGTCTAATATAAAGACAACTCTGGGAAGAAGTCAAAATGATTGATTTCACTGAAAAACTAGAGATCTGGGGGCCACGTTACCTATGGTTGGAGCCTTATCTTTGTACAGTGAAATTTGCATTTCTGTGTCAACATCCAGATTGTTTTATATGTTAATATGGTGGCAGGAATCCCTAATAAAAATACTCTGGGGAAAAAATGTTTCTGCAATCATTCAGTTTTATTCAAAGTAAAGTTGTCTAAATAGCCTATTGGAAACTACAGAAAGGTACCATCTGGTGCCATGAAATGAGGTCACCCTTGAATGGTGATACTATGAAAAGAATGGCTAATGGATTGGATTAACACTTTGCAGAAGTCACCCATGCTAAAAGGCAAAATACTGAATGCACTGGAAATGCGTCCAAATATAGAAGCCAGTATAGTTAGTGGCATCAAGATAGAAATAGAAAAGCACAGGAAAAAAACAGAAAAGGGGTTTTCTCCATGACAGGTAGGCAGGAGGACTTCAGAGTGCTAGCAATATGTCCTTACTTCCTGTGCCAAAGAGAGCTACATCAGACTCGACTCTGTAAGAGGTGCCATTAAACGTCTATCGGTTTACAGGCCCTGGAGGAATTTTCCTATTCTACTCCTGTCTTTCCCTGCATGCATGGTCTAAAAGGCCCTCTTGCTTTGGTTTGGCACAAAGCTAATGATTTCACACCTGACAGTTAAATCAGCTCTGAATGGAGTCAAAGGGACTCTCTTTACTACAGGAACACCATAGGTGTCCAGCTGAATTATACCCTAGCTGTGTGGCCTAGTGGGTTTTTTTTTTTCCCAGTTTTATCAAGATATAATTGACATATACCAGTATATTATTTTAGGTAGGTAATGATTTGATATGTGTATATATTGCAAACTGATTACCACCATAAGTTTAGTCACTGTCCATCACCTCACAAAGTTAATTTGTTTTCCCTTGTGATAGGAACATTTAAGATTGCTGACTCTCTTAGTAACTTGCAGGTATACAATACAGAAGCATAACTAGAATCATCAAGCTGTACATTACATTCCCAGGACTTATTTATAACTAGAAATTTGTACCTTTTGACCCCCTTCATCCATTTCACCCATCCAGGGGTTGGGGGTAGGTGAAGTCTACCCAGTTCTTTCCTCAGCAGTCCTCAGGGGTCCGAGCACCAGAGCACAGGAAAGAAAAGGAATTTGGTGGTCAGTGTTCAGGCATGAGATGTCATGAGTCAGTCCTGATCCACCAGCTCTAGCCAGCACCTGTGTTTGCACTGTGGCTGCCAACTGGGAGGCTCATACAAAATAGCCCCTGGCCACTTGTTCACTGAGCAGTCCAGGCTCCTAAGCCACCCTTACCTCTTGGGAGAAACCTTTTCCCTTATTCGTACATTCCTTGCTCAGCCAATCAAGGCAAAGATCTCCTAACTACAGTACAGCATGGAAGGAGAGTACTGGGGAGAAGCTTCTACCGGGGTGACCTCAGTTGGGATGGTTGTGGTTGATGAACTTGAGACTCTTGGGACCACCTTTCTCTACTGGGTGGAGATAATGTGCTAAAGGACCCTGCTTACTTGTCCTCCTGCTTCTCTCTCTTTCTGTTTCTCTTGGACCTGCTTTGGGGCTTCCAGTCTACCTGCAGTAAACAAACCCAGCGGGACCCGCCCGTGGTGAGCCCACCCAGGACTCAGCTCTCCACGTCCAGCCTCGGTCTGCGGCAGGGTGGGTAAGTTTGGTTAGCCCCACCCAGTGGGCTCAGCTGTCATCACTTCAGAGAAGATGAAAAAACCTCGCTTGGGCCTCAAACCCCAGCTGTATTCTTCCATTCATCAATAAAGCTGATTTTAATCCTCTTCTGGCCATTGTGTGTCTTATCTATGGAGAAGTGGGGTGGGCGCTGGGGAGTGGTTCAGGGTCTCTGTCACCTCCAGTGTTGCAAGCAAGGCAGGAGCAGAGGAGGCTGCTCCTGGCTGAACCTCAAACATCAGAGGATGTCTGCCACTGATACGGGCCCTGTCAGCCCTTAGAGTTGGGTGAGGAAACTTGGGATATACGACAGGATGTCCCCGACAGGCTCCATTCCAACAGCCCATTTGTAAGTCCAATTTGTTCATAGTTCACAAAGTTAGCCCAGGTACCCAACTAACACAATCAGCTCTATAGTACTGTACTGTAAGAGATTTATAATACTTTTCACACAATACATTAAAAAAAATTAAGCAGACATTTCAATCTAACAGTCCAGTACCTTGAAGAGTACAGTAGTACAACACAACAGCTGGCATACAGGGCCTGGCCTCAAGTGAACAGGCAAGAAGGGTTACTGACAGGAACAGGGAGAGGAGGTGAGAGATGGCAGAGCTGAAGGACCATTAGCAATGGGAGGGCAAGCTGCAATTCCACTCACACCTGACGCTGATGGAACAGATTCTGGTTCCTTGCTGGATTCAATTCTGCCTGTCCTCTTGAAGAAACAATCCAGTGATGGCTGGCTAGTAGCTCTGTTTTACTCATCACTGATGACACGTAGTGCTGGATTGCATTCTGAATGGCTGCTGCAGCCTTCATGTACCGTTCTAAGTCCAGGTTCTGTGCCTTAAAAACTAACAACGCCTCTGCAAATAAAATCCCCTTGCCATTTCCTGCATCACGAACCTCTTCAGTTTTTCAGTTATTTCTTCCTCTTGTCTCTCTTCGTCCTTTGTCTGGGCCTCCAATTCCTGGTGTTTCTTGCCAGTACCAGCTACATCACCACTGCTTTTATGCTTGCTTCCGAACATCCTGGACTTTATATAAAGATACCGTACTCTGTAAAGCACACAAAAATACAACCACTTTAGAGGATGCATGCATATGACAATGTACGCCAGACACATGAATTAACTTACATGATTGGATATGCAAATATGCGTTCGCATTTTTGAAAGTTCGCAACTTGAAGGGGACTTACTGTATGTGGGGGACTTCCTGTATTAGTAAAGAACAGGAGTTTTCTTGGAACCACACATCCCTCTTCTTTATCTGTAGCTGATGCTGACCTCAAAAATCTCTGGAACGAGAACCAAATCCATTTTTCCTGATTGCAAAGGAAAACTATTAGGATACAGCATATGCTTTGTATGGATACCAAGTAGTAAAACCTGTCTTGCAAATTACAGCAGCTCCTCCAGCTAACATGGCTCATCTTGATCTCCTCAACCACAAGAACTATGATTTTGATCATCCCAAGGGTTTTGAGCTTTCTAAAGAGACTACACTTTAAGGGAGAGAACATACTAACAAACCAACATTGGTTTCCACTTTGCTAGGCAGTTATAGTTTTCGTATTACATTAAAAACACAGCATCCTGGTTTAGGGGTCAGTCTCCTGTCACTTCCGTGGTGTGAATCAGCTCCCTTCCATGCTCAGTCAGCCTCAGTGTCCTGAAAACCCTGGGCTGCTGGCTCTGCAGAGTTGCAAACCAGACCCTGAACAGTGGTGGCCACGGAGAGGTACTATTCCCTGGTTCTAAGGGTTTCTATTTATTGTCCAAACCAAGACTCTTTTGAGAGTGAAAGGGGGTGTTTGTAAAGAATATGTCACAGCAATGGGTATTAACCAGTGTTAATACCCAGTGTTAACACTTTTCCAGTGTTCTATCTTAGGGTTTTACCTCGTAAGCTAGAATGCCCTCTTCCAACAATTCCTCCAGCTTGTTTCCTCTTAAATATGGATAAGGTGAAACAGGGAAGGATTATTGCCCTGTAGTCATAGATCTCCTACTTGTATCAAGCATCAGATTAAAAATCATGGGTTTGGGGGTGGGACTATAAGTGACACAGAAGATTATTTTAAAAGAGGTTTCTGGCATTGAATATTTAGTGCTACACATTCAATTTGTTTACCATTTGGGCTTCCCTGGTGGCAGAGGTTAAAGCATCTGTCTGGAATGCTGGAGACCCGGGTTCGATCCCTGGGTCGGGAAGATCCCCTGGAGAAGGAAATGGCAACCCACTCCAGTACTCTTGCCTGGAGAATCCCATGGAGGGAGGAGCCTGGTAGACTACAGTCCATGGGGTTGCAAAGAGTCGGACACGACTGAGCGACTTCACACCATTTGTAATGATGAATTTCTTATTTAATGTGAAACAGGTAGAGAGTTAAAACAATCTCAAGGTTGCTTTTACCCGTGTAGTCATGAATTTGACACTTCCAATCCGCACATACAAGTGATGATGGTCAGCTTAACTGTGAGCAACTGAGTCACACTAAGTACACTCAAGACAGTTACGCCAAAACCAACGTGCTCATTTATAACAAGAGGTGTCAGTCATCCTGACACTTGCTTGATGCTAGATACTCCATGCATGACCTTCCTAAAACATAAGCTTTCTTATTTAATGTGAAACAGGTAGAGAGTTAAAACAATCTCAAGGTTGCTTTTACCCGTGTAGTCATGAATTTGACACTTCCAATCCGCACATACAAGTGATGATGGTCAGCTTAACTGTGAGCAACTGAGTCACACTAAGTACACTCAAGACAGTTACGCCAAAACCAACGTGCTCATTTATAACAAGAGGTGTCAGTCATCCTGACACTTGCTTGATGCTAGATACTCCATGCATGACCTTCCTAAAACATAAGCTGTAATGTGAACCAAACACTATTAAGTCCAAGGAGTCACAGCTAGAAAGCTGCCTCTTGGGGAAGTCTGCCCAACAGACATGCCTATCTCAGGAGGGCTGGGGATTATACACATCTTACTCAAAATCTCCCATTTTTGAAAATTTCTTGTGGTGGAGGCTGGCAAGGGATCTCCAAAACCATTTCTTCTTTATGCTGTGCACAGAATTAGACTACATTTCCAAGCGTTCGTGTACATGGGTATGGCTGTATTCTCAAGTTCTGGCCGTTGGAATTTGAATGGGAAGTGATCTGTATCACTTCTAAGCACTGGACTAAATGTGAGCCTTTATGAGCCACTGGATGTCAATACCTGCCAGCAACCTAGATCCCTGAATGACCATGGAGCAGCTCACCCTAGGTGCATGCATGCGTGCACGCTAAGTCGATTCAGTCATGTCTGACTCTGTGCGACCCTATGGACTGTAGCCCACCAGGCTCCTCTGTCCATGGAATTCTCCAGGCAAGAATGCTGGAGCAGGTTGCCCTGCCCTCCTCCAGGGGATCTTCCTGATCCCGGGATTGAACACTAGTCTCACGTCTCCTGCACTGGCAGGCAGGTTCTTTACCACTAGTGCCACCTGGGAAGCCCAGAGCACCCTATACCTCACCCTAAACCAGACCCTCTTAGACTGTTACTTGGGCAACAAAGTCTTACCTGGCAATTTCCAAGTCCACTGTTGTTACCACTCCTTCTCCCATCACTTAAGTTGTCTAGCTCGCCTGAGGAAGGGAAGTATAGCTGACAGCAGGTATAGGAGGAACTGCCCAGGATAGGAATGACCCAGAAGATTCCATTGGATCATTCCCTGTCCCTAAGAGTACAAAAAGAAGGATTAGGGCCTGTTTTTGATGCTAATATGTCTTGTCACTCTTGCTTTCAGGGGCTCAATTGGAATCTCACATAATTAGAACCCAAGGTAGCCCACCCTGAGGAGCAAGATGACACCTGATTGAGAACTACTGGATTCAGGAGTTGTTTCACAGGCACACGTGTGATCTGTGAACTTGAACAGGGCCCTGCTCTCAAAGGTTTGGTTTAATGCTCTGCTTGCACATCATGAAATTCTCAATAATATCCTGGAACTTATGTTATGTCCATGTACTCCAATAAGATAACAAAATGTGCAAAAGATCAGTCAGGCAACAGTGGGCACCATGCATACTGAGCATTTGATCCGAGTGCCAGGCACACGCATGCACGTGCATGCACACACACACACACACACACACACGGCAGACTGAAACCCTAGGTGTCCCTGAGGGGTCTCTGTGCACCAGAACCTAAGCCCAGATCATGGCAATGCAGGCAGCTGCAGCGGAAGCTGGCCCTGGGAAAAAGGAGATATTGCATAGGGAGAGCACTACAAACTGCGGCGGGAGGCCAGCTTGCCAGTTGGTCCCTGGAGCCCATCTCTGAAGCATCAGCAGATTTTTTTTTAAGCACTTTACAGTTAATTAACCCTCACAATAATCCTATTAAGTAGGAACTATTATTACTCTTTTTAATTAAATTTTTAAACTGAAGTATAGTTCACATACATTATGTTAGTTTCAGGGGTACAAAATAATGATTTGATATGTGTACATACTACAAAATGATCACCACAATAATTCTAGTTGATTGTCACCATACATAATTTTTTTTCTTGGATTGGCCCAGATATTAACTCTCTGGTCTGAGTGATGGGACAAAAGACCTGCCACCACTTAGGTCATATACTTTGTCATTACCTAATTATAACATAAAAGTGTATACATGGATATTGCAATAAACTAGATCAGAGACTAATGAGGAGTTTTCAAAGAATTTACAATCACTGGTCTTGAAAATCACCAAACATTGCAAAACAAATATCCAAAGGCTTGGAAATATAAATTAAATTTAAAGATCCTCACATTTCACAGAAAAGGACACTATTTGCATTAAAAATAAAAATAAAAAACTTGCATGGACTGGCTACTAATGGACAAGTGTAGCATTATTTTATTTTTTCTTGTGACTGAAGATATAATATTAGAACACATAAACAGGCATTTTAAATTCCATACAAATCATGAAACCACTTTTAGCTTCTCATACAATCTCTGCAAGTTATAGGAAAGGTCAGAAAAAAAAAACAGGAAAATGCCATTATATATATTAATATTCAAACCTAAAATCAAACTTACAAAAACTGATCTGTGGGAAGAGTTCAAACATTTCAGAAAAATTTTTCTAGAAGAACCACCAGCTCTAAGATAGATATGAATTTCTATTTCAAAATAACTGATCATAACTATTGTAAAGCTGTTAAAGCCTATGAAATACTCTTAAAAGTACCAATAACAGTTGCATCAACAGAGATCCTTTTCAAAATTAAAAATTATCAGAAATTACTTGTGATCTTGCATTTGTTAAAAGCTCTGATGTTATTTTCAATTATATCAATTGAAAATGACATTGCTAAAATAAGTTTTAATGATTTAATAAATGAATTTTCAGAAAACAAGCTTAAAAATTATGTTGCAATCAAGATATATTTATATTGATATATAAAGAACACTTATTTTATTATACAAAGTCATGGCACTAAACTATTATTTTCCACAATTTGTAATATTACTTGTTGAAATACATAAATGTTGTTACTTATCTATCAGTTGTTTTATAATAAAATATTTTTAAAAGAAAAACTTTTATATTTTGTGACTCTAACTACACTTTCCCCCTGTGTTTTGAACAAGGGGCTCCACATTATAATTTTACACTGAGCCCAGCAAATGTGGGCTCACTGAATTGACATATTGACAAATATGTCACTGAACTTGACTGTGTTAAAACAATGGAGGGAGGAAACGATGGAAGAGAATCCTTTAATGACTAGAACTGAAGTCTAGATTTTAAGTGTGAAATCAAAGGCACATGGGCTAATTTTTCCTTTTCTTTAAATAATTTAAAACCATCTAATGATAAAGAGTCTGTCTTACAGATAAGGTTTTCTCTTTCTTTATAAAGAAGGGAGGGAGATATCTTTTGCTAATATTTTTATTTTCTCAAACTTTGGTGTCTAGATTGAGTTAAACATGGTGGCTCTAAGTGAAGGAGAATGTGTAAAAGTTAAAATCAGTATTTAGGATTTAATAAGACCTTTTCTGTATAATTGAGAAAGTAAATGATCCTAATTACAGTGTGACAAATCCTTCTGCAGGTCAGGTTATTACTAATTCTTTGTTTTAAATAAAATTTAAATAATAGCTAGCTGAATTGATGAAAGCAAAAACTGATTCTCTGAAAAGAATCAATAAAATCAGTATGCTTCTAGATCTGCTAACTAAAAAAGAGAGGAAGAGAGAATATGCAAATTACTAATATCAGAAATGGAAAGAGGACATCATCACAGATTTCACGGACATTGAAAAGACAACAAAATACTATGAACAACACCATGCCCCAAAATTAAAGTAGATGAAATAGACAAATTTCTTGAAAGACACAACCTGCTAAAAATCACAAAAGAAGAAATAATCTGAGTAGGCCTATATTTATTAAAGAAATCAAATAAATAACTAATAACTTTCCAAAAGCAAAAGCAGCTGGTCCAGATAGGTTCATTGGTGAATTCTACCAAAAGTTTAATGAAGAAATTATATCGATTCTCTACAATCTCTTTCAGGGTTTAGAAGCAAAAGGAATATGTCCTAAATCATTTTATGTGGTCAGAATCACTCTGATCCCAAAACCAAAGGTAACGTAAAAAAAAAAAAAAAAAATACTCACCAATCTCTCTCATAAGCACAGATATAAAAACCATCAACAAAATATTAGCAAACTTAATGTAACAATGTATAAAAAGAACTTTATGCAAGGGAGATTTATCCTCATTATGGAAAGCTGGCTCAACATCCAAAATAAATTAATATAATCTATCACATCAATAGGAAAAAAAAATCACCGTCCTATTAATAGAGGCAGAAAAAATAATGATAAAAACTCTCAGAAAACTAGAGGGGAACCTCAATTTGACAAAGAATAGATATAAAGAATCTATAACTAACATCATACTTAATGGTGAAAAACCTGAAGCTTTCCCGCTGAGATCAGGTGCTAGGAAAGATTATCCCCTCTCAGCATTTCTTTTCAACATCATACTGACAGTTCTAGCCAATGTAGTAAGACACGGGAAAGAAATAAGAAGTACACAGATTTGGAAGGAAGACATAAAACTGTCTTTGTTCTCAGGTGACATGATAGTCTATGTAAAAAAAAAAAAAAAATCCTAAATAGCCAACATCCCTCCTGGAAGTAATAGACAATTATAGCAAGAAAGCAGGATACAGATTAATATACAAGTTGACTTCTTTCTTATATACCAGCAGTGGAAAAATTGAATTTGAAATTTAAAATACAATACCATTTACATTGTGCTGTGCTCAGTGGCTCAGTCATGTCTGACTCTTTGAGATCCCATGGACTGTAGACCACCAGGCTCCTCTATCTATGGAATTTTCAAGGCAAGAATACTGGAGTGGGTTGCCATTTCAGAGGCTGCCTACTCCAGAGGATCTTCCCAACCCAGGGATCAAACCTGCATCTCTTGTATCTCCTGCATTGGTAGGCAGATTCTTTACCACATGGATGACATGTGAGGAAAACTAACAAACTCTGATGAATGGAATCAAGGAAAAAATTAAATAAATGGGGAGATATTCCATGTTTATGGATAGAAACACTCAATTTTGTCAATGTATAAATTCTCCCCAACTTGATTTATACATTCAGTCAAAATCCCAGCAAGTTATTTCATGATATTGACAAACTTATTATGAAGATTATATGGAGAGGGGGAAAAGACCCAGAATAGACAATACACTATTGAAGCAGAAGAACACACTTGGCTGGCTGATACTATCTGAGTTCAACTCTTACTATAAAGCTATGGTAATTAAGACTATTTGGTACTGGTGAAAGAATAGACAAGGAGATAAATGGAATAGAACAGAGAGGCTCAAAACAGAACTAAATAAATTTAAACTTCTCTTTGACAAAGCTAAGGCAAAACAGTAGAGCAATGACAATCTTTTCAACAAATAGTGTGGGAACAACAGGACATCCACTTACAAAAAAGAACCTAGGCAGAGAATATACACTCTTTGCAAAAATTAACTCAAAATATAAATCAGCTATATTTCAACAAAATAAATTTTAAAAAATAAACTCAAAATGGACCACAAACCAATATAAAACACTAGAAGACAACACAGGAGAAAACCTAAATGAAATTGGGTAATATGGTGATGACTTTGGATACAACACCAAAGGCACAATCCAGGGAAAAAAATGATAAGCTATTTCATTAAAATTTAAAACTTCTGCTGAGAAAAACATTATAAAGAGAATAAAAGGCCACAAACTGAGAGAAAAAATTTTTATACACATCTGATAAGGAACTATTATCCAAAACATACAAAGAACTCAAATCTCACCAATAAGAAAATAAACAACCTGTTTAAAAAATGAGTCAAAGATCTTAACAGCCCATACACTATTCTTTAAAAAAATAAAATCAATAAAAACACTGCTATGGAAAAAGCAAACTTATGGTTACCAAAAGGAAAAGGAGGAGTATAAATTAGGAAGTTGAGATTAACAGATTACATACTACTGTACATAAAATAGCTATCAACTGTATAGCACAGAGAACCCTATTCAATATTCTCTAATAATGTATATGGGAAAAGAATCTTTAAAAATGGATATATGTATGTGTATAACTGAATCAATCTGCTGTACACCTGAAACTAAGACAACTTTGTAAATCAACTACACCCCTATATAAAATAAACAACAAAAAAATGTGATACAACAAAGAAAGCTTTACTCTAAAACAATGGTATGTCTAGCTTTAACTTTTTAAGAAACTGAATTTTTTTCAAAAATAGTAGTGTCGTTTTATATTTCCATTAGCAATGTATAAGAGTTCCAATCCCCCTGCAACCTGATAACACCTGGTTACAGTTAGTCCTTTTAATTTTAGTCATTCTAATAGTGTATAGCGGTATCTAACTTCACTGTTCATTTTCCAAATGACTAATTTTGTTAAGAATATTGCCATTCATATATCTTCCTTGGTTTAGCATGAATTCAAATCTTTCACCAATTTTTTACGAGGTTTCTTATTTCTTAATTATTGAGTTTTGAGAGTTCTTTGTATATTGTGGACATTACTATATCACATATACACTTAGAAATATTTTATCCCAGTCTGTATATTTTACTAAAAGCCCCATGAATTATGAGTTTTTCGATCTTACTTATGGGAACAGGCACTACTGTCTGCCTCATGTGAGGGCCAGATACTATTTCTTCTCATCTCTTTGGTGGTTCTTCTCCAGTTATGAAATAAACTTGCTCATGCACATGTGTTGTGTTGATCATTACTCTGATGCATCCTTTAGACTCTGCAGATCTGATTTCTTTGTGCCATGCTCTTTGTTTTTCTGGTTTGTGTTACAAACAAAGAAACTGACACTCACGAATTTCTCAAATGCCCCATCCAAGCTCACATAGGCACGAAGTGATAGGGCTAATATTTGGGCCAAATCTTCCTTAGTACATAGCAGAACTTAGCAGCAGGGGTTGGGGAGAATAACTGGTCATTTTCAAGGTCACCTGAGCAATTAATGAGAAGTATGAGTAGAAGGCAGTCAGCTCTCAAACAGAAGAAGGCCTCTAGTATTGGCTTTTGGTGTTGGACAGGAGGTAATTTTCTTCAAAAGATATATGGTCAGGTAAAACTGAGAAATTCACTTTGCTAGAAGCTCAGTTGCAAATAAAGGAAAACCTTAGTCAAGCAAAGAGGCAGAGATCAAAGGAAGCTCAGTCCTGATCATGTAGAAAGAAATGTCTGAGAAAATAGAGGACATGCCTTCCTCTTGTCCTTGGAGCAGATGATGGCCTTATTTATGGAATTTTCCTCTGAAGAACACAGACTCTTTCCTTCAAGCAAGAACTGGCATGTTTGCAATTGGATTTTCCAACGTTAGAGATTTCCTTTGAGGGGGAGGAGCAGGGGCAGACCATGAGGATTCCAGTGAATGGAGCAGTTTGCACCCAATTTAAATTTGATCTGGATATTACAAGCCAAACTTTTGGAAACTTAATCCTCTGGCAGGATCTGTGGCATGGAGGCCAGAGATCTGATAGCCATGCTATTTAGAGAAGCCAAAAACCAACACAGTTGAAAAGAGGACCGACTTTTAATGTTGTCAGGCTGGGGCAATGGACCATGCCAAGTAGCCTCAGGGATGAGCAACAGCTGGTCAGGGACAGAACTAAGAAGCTGTGTATCAGAATAACTGGATGCTTGGAGGCAACACAGAGGCATGAAATAGTAAAAGGGAGAGAAGGCATGCAGCCAGGGAATGTAGGATGTCCCCAAAATGAGAGCTCAGTGCTGCCAGGAAGAAGGTTAGGGGTGGTCAGATCATGAAGGCAGAAAACTTCAGATGATGGTCAATGGGGATATTTTTATTGTGAGAAACCATAAAGCAGAACACTCTGAGAAACCTTCTGCCCAGTACCTTTGCCCACATTGAAGGATTTCACATTTTTCAATTTTTAAAAAAATCCAGAATTAATATTGATTATTCTTGTATACCAGGATTGTGTAATTTTTATTTTGTTCTTTGTAACTTTCTTTTTTAAGCTTTCTTCCATGGGTTTGGATTCTTTTCATAATACTGATGATGAAAACTAGCAGTGGGAAAGCCACAAGGTAGTAAAATAAGGTGGAGCTCCTTCCAAGTCTCATTATCAGAGAACTGTCATTATTTGACCTACCTAGTGCTTCCCTGAATGACTCCCCTTGCAATGCTGTCTTGATGTGACCTGGCTCAGAGCTTGCCCTGAGTGAGAAAAGCTTTTTCCCCCAAGGACACTTGTACAATATATTTAGAGTCAATTGTTTAAAGGCTGCCTGAGGCAGTGAATAATTGTGGTAAACAACAGGCTTATTAAAAACCTGAAAAGAAAAAAAAACTCTGGGGAATGAGCTGCCCATTGAGCCTTTGAAAAGCTCTGATATATTACTAGGAATCTAGAAAACCATGAGCTTACAACATACACAGGGCTGTGAACATGTCCTAGAGAGATCTGAGAAAGTTCTAAATTCTCACCTAAGGCTTTTGGCAAGCAAGAAGTGAATGTTAAGGCAGAGCTGTCAACTGTCTGGCTGAGTGTTAAAGACACACATTCATACAGTCATTCATACACAAGCACATTGTCCCTCAGCAAAAAAAAAAACAAACAAACACCTGGGAGATTGGTTCCCAACATTTAGAGAAATCTCTGTCCAATTATTAGCTGGAACTAACCTGAGCAAGTAGAGATTTCAGTAGCTGACAAAGAATACAGATTTAACATAATAAGTTCAGTAGAGTCACTAAATAAACAACAAACAGCAATAACAACAGACTATGAGGAGAGATCTCTGAATCCCAAAACTTTCACATTTTTTAAAATGTACATTTTTCAACAAAAAATTAGAAACACAAACAGTGATGAAAACATGGCCCATAAACAAGGGGATAAAAGGAACAAATAAAAACTGACCCTGAAGGAGGTCAGATGTTTGACTTAACAGACAAAGATTTTAAATCAGCTGTCTCAAACATGTCTGAATCATGCCTAAAGAACTAAATAAAAGTATGAGATTAATGTCTTTCCAAGTCAGTAGAGATATAAATTATAAGATGAACTAAACAGAAATTTTGGATTTGAAAAATAACTGAAATGAAAAAATCACTAGAGGGGCTCAAGAGCAGATCTGAACTAGCAGAAAGAATGAGTAAATTTGAAAATACACTGATTGAGATTAGCCAGGCTAAGAACAAACCCAAGACATCTATGAGACACCATCAAGTATACTAACATAAAAATAATGGAATTCCCAGAAGGAAAAGCGAGAGAAAAAGAGGCAGATATTAATTGTAATCCCCATGGGAAACCACCAAGAAAATGACTCAAAATCATATGGAAAATAAATGATAGGGAAATTAAAATAGTACACTAGAAAATAAATATTTAGTACAAAGAGATGGCAATAATGGAAGAAGAGAGAAACAAAAGACACACAGAATGCAAACAGAAACATGTCAGATGCAAATATTTTCAGTAAGTATATTAAGTATTAGTGGACCAAACACTCCAATTAAGACATAGATATTGACAGAATTACCCAACTATATGCTGTAAACAGGGTACCACAATTAGATATCAGTATCTAAAGGAAATATGATATTCACCAACATGTGAAAATTAAACATACTTTTAAACAACCAGTAGAGCAAAGAAGAAATCACAAGGGAAATTAGAAAATACATTGGGATGAATGAAAACAAAAATTCAGCATATCAAAACTCATGGAGTGCAACAAAAACAGTGATCAGAGAGAAATTTATAGTTGTAAATGCCTATGTTAAAAAATGGAGAAGAAAATGGCAACCCATTCCAGTATTCTTGTCTGGAGAATCCCATGGAGGGAGGAGCCTGGTAGGCTACAGTCCATGGGGTCGCAAAGAGTTGGACACGACTGAGCTACTTCACTTTCACTTTTATATTAAAAAAAGAAGAGGTTTCAAATAAATAGCATAACTTTCCACCTTCATAACGAGAAGAAAATAGAGCAAAGTAAATCCAAGCAGAATTGAGGAGATAATAAATATTAGAGCAGGAATAGAGAATAGATAAATGATAGAGAAAATTAATAAAAACAAAAGTTAGTTCTTTGACAAGTAAGACTGACAATTTTCTTAGCTAGAGTGACAAGAAAAGAGATACTCAAATTACTAAAATCAGGAATGAAAGATACTATTTCTGACCTTAAATACATAGAAACAATTGAAGGGGAATACTATGAACAACTGTATGCCAACAGATTAGATAATGTGGTCACAATGGATAAATTTCTAGAAAGAAAGAAACTACCAAAACTGAATCAAAAAAGAACAGAATATATAAAGAGGCCTATCTGGTCCCATCACTTCATGGCAAATAGATGGGAAACAGTGGAAACAGTGTCAGACTTTATTTTTTGGGGCTCCAAAATCACTGCAGATGGCGACTGCAGCCATGAAAGTAAAAGAAGCTTACTCCTTGGAAGAAAAGTTATGACCAACCTAGATAGCATATTCAAAAGCAGAGACATTACTTTGTCAACAAAGGTCTATCTAGTCAAGGCTATGGTTTTTCCAGTAGTCACGTATGGATGTGAGAGTTGGACTGTGAAGAAAGCTGAGTGCCGAAGAATTGATGCTTTTGAACTGTGTTGTTGAAGACTCTTGACAGTCCCTTGGACTGTAAGGAGATCCAACCAGTCCATTCTGAAGGAGATCAGCCCTGGGATTTCTTTGGAAGGAGTGATGCTAAAGCTGAAACTGCAGTACTTTGGCCACCTCACGCGAAGAGTTGACTCATTGGAAAAGACTTTGATGCTGGGAGGGATTGGGGGCAGGAGGAGAAGGGGATGACAGAGGATGAGATGGCCGGATAGCATCACTGACTCAATGGATGTGAGTCTGAGTGAACTCCGGGAGTTGCTGATGGACAGGGAGGCCTGGCGTGCTGCGATTTATGGGGTTGCAAAGAGTCGGACATGACTGAGCGACTGAACTGAACTGATAGCAAATAAATAGACTGAATTGATAATCAAAAACTTCCCACAAAGAAAGACCAGGCTTCACTGGTTCATTCTACCAAACATCTTAAGAAGAGTTTGTACTAATATTTGCGAAATTTTTGTTAAAAAAATAAATGAGTAAAGAACACTCCCAAATCATTACCTTGTACCAAAACAAAGAAATCATGAGAAAACTACAGACAAATATCACTTAAGAATAGATGCAAAGCTCCTCAACAAAATATAGGCAAAGAGAATCCAGCAACATATAAAAAGGGTAATACACTATGACTAAGTGGGATTTATTCTAGGGATGCAATGTGAATTCAATATAAGAAAAGAAATCAATATAATACACCATAGTAATAAAGAACAAAAATTATAATCATTTCAATAGATATGGAGAAAGTACAGGCATACCTCATTTTATCATGCTTCACTTTGCCACACTTCAAGATACCGTTGTTGTTTTTTTAACAAGCTGAGGGTTCGTGACAACCCCGTGTTGTCGATCGGCACCACTTTTCCAACAGCATTTGCTCACTTCATATCTGTGGCACATTCTGGCAATTCTTGCAATATTTCAAACTTTTTCAACATTATAGTATTAGTTATGGTGATCCATTATCAGTGATGTTACTACTGTAGTTGTTTTGGGGCACCACAAACCACACCCATACAAGATGGAGAACTTAGCAGATGTGTGTTCTGACAGCTCCACTGACCAGACGTTCCCCATCTCTCTCCCTCTCTTCGGGCTTCCCTACTTCTTGAGACACAACAATATCGAAATTAAACAAATTACCAACCCTATAATTGGCCTTACATATCCCTCACTTTAAATAAAAAACTAGAAATGATTCAGTTCAGTGAGAAAAGTATGTCTAGAGCTGAGAGAGGCCACAAGCTAGGCCTCTCGCCCCAAACAGTTAGCCAAGTTATGAATGCAAAGGAAAAGTTCTCAAAGGAAATTAAAAGGGCTTCTAGAGTGAATACACAAATGCTATGAAGGTTTAACAGCCTTATTGCTGATGTGGTGAAAGTTTCAGTGGTCTGCATAGAAGATCCAACCAGCCACAACATTCTTTTGAGCCAAAGCCTAATCCAGAGCAAGGCCCTAACTCTCTTCAATTCTATGAAGGCTGAGAGAGGTAAGGAAGCTGCAGAAGAAATGTCTGAAACTAGCAGAGGTTTGTTCACGAGATTTAAGGGGAGAAGCCATCTCCATAACATAGTGCAAGGTCCAGCAGCAAGTGCTAAAATAGAAGCTGCAGTAAGTTGTCCAGAAGATCTAGCTAAGGTAATATATGAAAGTGCCTAAAAAATAAATTTTCAGTGTAGACAAAACAGCCTTCTATTGGAAGATGCCATCAAGGATTTTCATAGCTAGAGAGAAGTCAGTGTCTGGTTATGAAGCTTCAAAGGACAAGCTGACTCTCTTATTAGGGGCTAATGCAGCTAGTAATTTCAAGTTGAAGTCAGTGCTTATTTACCATTCCAAAAATCTTAGTGCCTTTAAAAATTATGTTCAATCTCCCTATCAATTAAACTATAAAGCCTCTATGACAGCACATTTGCTTACAATATGGTTTGCTGAATATTTTCAACCCACTATTGAGACCACAAAAAAGATTCAAAATTTTACTGCTCACTGACAATGCACCTGGTCACCCAAGAACTCTGACAGAGATGTACAATGAGATTAATGTTCTCATGTCTGCTAACACACACATCCATTCTGCAGCCCATGGTTCAAGAATTTTCAAGTCTTAAGAAACACACTTCATAAAGCTATAGCTGCCATTGGTAGTGATTCTTCTGATGGATCTGGCCAAAGTAAATTGAAAACCCTCTGAAAATGATTCACCATTATAGATGCCATCAAGAATGCTCATGATTCATAGGAAGATGTCAAAGTATTGACAGAAGTTTGCAAAAAAATTGACTTCAACCCTCGTGGATGACTTTAAGGGGTTCAAGATTTCATGGAGAAAGTAACTACAGATGTGGTAGAAATATCAAGAGATTAGAATTAGAAGGGGAGACTGAAGATGTGCCTGAAATGCTGCAATGTCATGATAAAATTTCATCATGAGGTTGGTGCTTCTTACGGACAAGCAAAGAAAGTGGCTTCTTGAGATGAAATCTACTCCTGGTGAAGATGCTATGAGGATTGTTGAAATGACAACATAGCATATAGAATATTACATAAACTTAGTTGATAAAGTAGCAGAAGAGTTTGAGAAGATTCACTCCAATTTTAAAAGAAGTGGGTAAAATGCTATCAAATAGCATTGCATGCTACAGAGAAACTGTGAAAAGAAGAGTCAATTGATGTGGCAAACTTCATTGTTGTTGTTTTAAGAAACTGCCACAGCCACCCCCAGGCTTCAGCAATCACCACCCTGATCAGTCAGAAGCCATCGACACTGAGGCAAGACCCTCCACCACCAAAAAGATTACAACTAGCTGAGAGCTCAGATAATGGTTAGCATTTTTAGCAATAAAGCATTTTTAAAATTAAGGTATGTACATTTTTTAGACATAATGCTATTACACTTAATAAACTACAGTATAAACTTAACTTCTCTATGCTCTGTGAAACCAAAATAATTCATGACTCACTATTGCAATATTCACTTTATTGCAGTGGTCTGGAACTGAACCTGCAATATCTCTGAAGTATGCCTCTTTTTGACAAAATCCAACATCTTTGCCTGACAGAAACACTCAGCAAACTAGGAAAATAAACTTCTTCAGCCTTGTCAAGAGCATATTAACAAGAAAAACCTACAGTTATCATGCCTAATGAGCAACAAATGAAAACTCTGCCCCAAAGATCAGGAAAATATCTTATTTTACCATTTCTATTCAACACTGCATTGGAGGTTCTACCCTGAGCAATTAAGCAGGGAAATAAAATAATAAGCATATATAAATTGGAAAGGAAGAATTAAAACCATCTCTATTCTCATCTGTAAAATCTACAGAACACACAAACTATTAGAGCTAACAAATGAATCCAACCAGGTTGTAGGACACAAAATCAACTCTTTATTTCTATAATCTAGCAACGAGCGATCAAAAAGGAAAATAAGGGCTTCCCTGGTGGCTCAGTGGTAAAGAATCTGCCTGCCAACGCAGGAGACACGGGTTCAATCCATGATCTGGAAGGATCCCATGTGCTGCAGAGCAACTAAGCCCATTTGCCACAACTATTGAGCCTGTGCTCTAGAACCCAGGAACCACAACTACTGAGTCCACGAGCTACAACTGCTGAAGCCCGTGCCCTAAAGCCCATGTTCCACAAGAGAAGCCAATTAGAAGTCTGCACACTTCAATGAAGAGTAGCCCCCACTCGCTGCAACTAGAGAAAAGCCCACATAGCAACCAAGACCCAGCAGAACCAAAAACAAATAATGTTTTAAAAATCAATTTAAAAAATGAAGTTGAGAAAATTCTATTTACAATAGCATCACAAACAATAAAATACTCAGTGATTTAACAAAAGAAGAAGATGGCAGAGGAATAGGACGGGGAGACCACTTTCTCCCCCACAAATTCATCAAAGGATCATTTTAATGCTGAGCAAATTCCACAAAACAGCTTCTGAACCTTGGCAGAGGACACCAGGCACCCAGAAAGGCAACCCATTCTCTTCGAAAGGAGGTAGGACAAAATATAAAAGATAAAAAGAGATAAAAGAGTTAGGGACGGAGACCCATCCCAGGGAGAGAGTCATGAAGGAGGAGAAGCTTCCACACACCAGGAAACCCTCTCACCGGCGGGTTTGTGGGCAGTTTTGGAATCTCAGAGGGCAACATAACCAGGAGGAAAAAAACAAACAAACCCACAGATTATGTGCCTCAACTCCCAGCGAAGAAGTAGCCCAGATGCTCACGTCTGCCAGCAGAGAGNCTCTCCTTTTTCTCCCCCAGGTCACCTTTATCCACTCCCTCTCCCTTCTCTTCTCTACCTAACTCTGTGAATCTCTTTGGGTGTTCTGGGCTGTGGAGAACACTTAGGGAACTGATTACTGGCTAGGTCTGTCTCTCTCCTTTTGACTCCCTCTTTTCTCCTCCTGGACACCTCTATCTCCCTCCTCTCTCTTCTCTTCTCTATGTAACTCTGTGAACCTTTCTGAGTGTTCCAAATTGTGGAGCGTACATAAGGAATTGATTACCGGCTAGATTTTTCTCTCCTCTTTTGATTCCCTCTCTTCTCCTCCTGGACACCTCTACCTCCCTTCTCCCTCTTCTCTTCTCCATGTAACTCTGTTAACCTCTCTGGGTGTCCCTCATCGTGGAGAATCTTTTCACCATTAACCTAGATGTTTTATCAGCGGTGCTATATGGATGGAGAAGTCTTGAGGCTACTGTAAGAATAAGACTGAAAACCAGAGGCAGGAGGCTTAAATACAAAACTTGAGAACACCAGAAAACTCCTGACTCTAGGGAACATTAATTGACAAGAGCTCATCCAAAAGCCTCCATACCTACGCTGAAACCAAGCTCTACCCAAGATCCAAGAAGTTTCAGAGCAAGACATACAAGCTAATTCTCCAAAAATGCAGAAACATAGCCCTGAGCATTAAAATACAGGCGGCCAAAAGTCACACTAAACCCAAAGACACCTCAAAACTCACTACTGGACACTTCATCGCACTCCAGAGAGAAGAGATCCAGCTCCACCCACCAGAACACCAATGCAAGCTTCCCTAACCAGGAAAACTTGACAAGTCACTTGTCTAATCCCACCCACAGGGAGGAACCTCCACAATAAAGAGGAACCACAAACTTCCAGCATACAGAAAGGCCACCCGAAACACAGCAACCTAAACAAAATGAAAAGGCAGAGAAATATTCAGCAGGTAAAGGAACATGATAAATGCCCACTAAACCAAACCAAAAAAGAGGAGATAGGGAGTCTACCTGAAAAAGAATTCAGAAAAATGATAGTAAAAATGACCCAAAATCTTGAAAACAAAATGGAGTTACAGATAGTCTGCAGACAAAGATTGAGAAGATGCAAGAAATGTTTAACAAGGACCTAGAAGAAATAAAAAAGAGTCAGTCAATAATGAACAATGTAACAACTGAGATCAAAAGCACTCTGGAGGGAACCAACAGTATAACCTCAGAATAACTGAGGCAGAAGATAGGATAAGTGAAGTGGAAGGTACAATGGTGGAAATAAGTAAAGCAGAGAGGAAACAAGAAAAAAGAATTAAAAGAAATGAGGACAACCTCAGAGACCGCTGGGACAATGTTAAATGCCCCAACGTCCATATCATAGGAGTCCCAGAAGAAGACAAAAAGAAAGGCCATGAGAAAATACTTGAGATAATAGTTGAAAACTTCCCTAAAATGGGGAAGGAGATAGCCACCCAAGTCCAAGAAACCCAGAGAGTCCCAAACAGGATAAATACAAGGCAAAACACCCCAAGACAAATATTAATCAAATTAACGAAGATCAAACACAAAGAACAAATATTAAAAGCAGCAAGGGAAAAACAACAAATAACACACAAGGGGATTCCCATAAGGTTAACAGTTGATCTTTCAATAGAAACTCTTCAGGCCTGAAGGGAATACCAGGACATACTTAAAGTGATGAAAGAGAAAAACCTACAACCCAGATTACTGTACCCAGCAAGGCTCTCATTCAGCTATGAAAGAGAAATCAACAGCCTTACAGACAAGCAAAAGCTGAGAGAATTCAGCACCACCAAACCAGCTCTTCAACAAATGCTAAAGGATTGTCTCTAGACAGGAAACACAGAAAAGGTTTGTAAACTCGAAAAAACAAAGTAAATGGCAATGAGATCATACTTATCAATAATTACCTTAAATGTAAATGGGTTGAATGCCCCCAACCAAAAGACAAAGACTGGTGAGTGGATACAGAAACAAGGCTCCTATATATGCTGTCTACAAGAGACCCACCTCAAAACAAGGGACACATACAGACTGAAAGTGAAGAGCTGGAAAAAGACATTTCATGCAAATGGGACCAAAAGAAAGCAGGAGTAGCAATACTCATATCAGATAAAATAGACTTTGAAATAAAGACTGTGAAAAGAGACAAAGAAGGACACTACATAATGATCAAATGATCAATCCAAGAAGAAGATATAACAATTATATATGCACGCAACATGTAAGGCAAATGCTAACAAGTTGAAAGGGGAAATTAACAGTAGCACAATAATAGTGGGAGACTTTAATACCCCACTCACACCTATGGATAGATCAACTAAACAGAAAATTAGCAAGAAAACACAAACTGTAAATGATACAATGGACCAGTTAGACATAATTGATGTTTATAGGACATTTCACCCAAAAACAATGAATTTCACCTTTTTCTCAAGTGCACAAGGAACACTCTCCAGGATAGATCATATTCTGGGCCATAAATCTAGCCTTGGTAAATTAAAAAAAAAAAAACTGAAATCATTTCAAGCATCTTTTCTGATCACAACGTGGTGAGATTAGATGTCAACTACAGGAAAAAAAAACTATTAAAAATACAAACGTGTGGAAGCTAAACAACACGCTTCTGAATAACCAACAAATCACAGAAGAAATAAAAAAGAAATCAAAATATGCATAGAAATGAATGACAATGAAGACACGATAACTCAAAACCTATAGGATTTAATCAAAGCAGTGCTAAGGAGAAGATTCATAGCAATATAAGCTTACCTCAAGAAATAAAAGTCAAATAATAACCTAACTCTACACCTAAAGCAACTAGAAAAAGAAGAAATGAAGAACCCCAGGGTTAGCAGAAGGAAAGAAATCATAAAAATTAGGGCAGAAACAAATGAAAAAGAAACAAGGAGACTATACCAAAAATCAACAAAGCTAAAAGCTGGTTCTTTGAGAAGATAAATAAAATTGACAAACCATTAGCCAGACTCATCAAGAAGAAAAGGGAGAAGAATCAAGTCAACAAAATTAGAAATGAAAATGGGAGAAATCACAAAAGACAACACAGAAATACAAATGATCATAAGAGACTACTATCAGCACCTATATGCCAATAAAATGGACAACTTGGAAGAAATGGACAAATTCGTAGAAAACCATAACTTTTCAAAAATGAACCAGGAAGAAATAGAAAATCTTAACAGACCCATCACAAACATGGAAATCGAAACTAATCAGAAATCTTCCAAAAAAACAAAAGCCCAGGACCAGATGGGTTCACAGCTGAATTCTACCAAAAATTTAGAGAAGAGCTAACACCTATCCTACTCAAACTCTTCCAGTCCCCCGACCCCACCCCCCGCCAGAGGCAGAGAGGCAGGCAGGCACAGCCAGAGCGGGAAGGCAAGGGGCAATCAGGGCCCCAGAGACAGCATCCTCCACCAAACTGTGAGCAGGCTCCCAGGTGCTAACCAAGTCTTCCTGGGATCCTGGACGGTTGACATCGCCAGGAGGGTTGCAGTCAGAGATCAGCTCCCCAGAGGAGACACACGCCACACCTGAGACAGCGCTCTCCCTGCGCACCCAGGAAACCAAGGGGCTGGGAATGGGAAGGTGGTAAGACGCACCGCCCACCTGGGAGAGTGCACCTGGTCGCCTGAGCTGCTCAGACCTGGGAAGGGCAGAGAACGCATGCCTAGCCAAGTTTGTGCCTTTGTGGAGTACCTGAGAACCTGAACAGCTTAGATCTGGGAAGTGCATGCAACCCAGGACCCGCTTTGGATAGTTCCCCTGCAGAGCAACCTGGAGCCTGAGTAGACTGGGAAAGCACACACGCCGTGAGGGGGGCAAACCCAGTGTGGCCCAGGCACTGTGAGCACTCCCCACACACGCTAGTGATATTTGTTTNTTTGGATAGTTCCCCTGCAGAGCAACCTGGAGCCTGAGTAGACTGGGAAAGCACACACGCCATGAGGGGGGCAAACCCAGTGTGGCCCAGGCACTGTGAGCACTCCCCACACACGCTAGTGATATTTGTTTGCTGTGTTCCTCCTTCCCCACAGCACAACTGAACAAGTGAGCCTAAATAAGTGACCACCTTGTGTCAGAACAGAAATTAGACACTGAAGATACCTGCAAACAGAGGAAGCCAACATAAACAAGAGGCAACGGCTTTGGAAGTGACAGGGGCAACAGATTAAAACCCCGTAGCTAGCACTGACTACATTGGAAGGGGCCTATAGTCCTTGAGAAGAAGTATAAGCCAGAACAAGGAACTATCTGAAACTGAACTGACCCAACTCTACCCTCAACAGCTCCAGAAAAATTCTTAGACATATTTTACTATTATCATTTTTTAATTAAAAATGTTTTTAAGTTCTTTATTACTCCTTTTTCATTTTTATAAGCTACTATTCACCTTGCAAAAAAAAAGATTCTATTTTTAAAGCAAATTTCATTTATATATTTTTTATAACTTTTGAGATTTTGTTTTGTTTTTATAATACTTTTGAGATTCTAAACTCTAATCTAGATTTTTAATCTTTGCTTTTTGGTATTTATCAATTTTGTACCTTTAAGAATCCAATCTTCAAAGTGTGATTACTGGCTTGATTTCTCTCTCCCCTTTTGAATCTCCTTTTTCTCCCCCAGGTCACCTTTATCCACTCCCTCTCCCTTCTCTTCTCTACCTAACTCTGTGAATCTCTTTGGGTGTTCTGGGCTGTGGAGAACACTTAGGGAACTGATTACTGGCTAGGTCTGTCTCTCTCCTTTTGACTCCCTCTTTTCTCCTCCTGGACACCTCTATCTCCCTCCTCTCTCTTCTCTTCTCTATGTAACTCNTCTATAAAATTGGTGCTGTGGTGATGAAGAGGAGATTGAAACATTAGCTCTACCCTAAGAGTCCTTTTGTGCTAAAGGTGACAGATCTATTAGCCAATTAACTGAGACACAACAATAATGGCAATAATAATGATAATTACAATCATTTATTGAGTACTGTCCATGTGTCAGGCATTATGCTGTTTCATGCACTTGATCTCATTGATTTCCTCCAACAATAATGTGACTCAGAATTTTCTCCATCCCCATCTTGCAGATGAAGAAAGTCAGTCCTGAAGAGGTTTAATAATGTGCCTACATTATCTTGGCTAGTAGATGGCAGAGCCAATTGTTGAACTCTAGTACTGGAGATGAAAAGAAAAGTATTGGGTAGCTGTGGAATTAAGGAATAATCCAGGAGGAAATAGCATTTGTTCCAAATATCAAAGAATGAGTAGTATTTTAAAAGGTGGGGAAATGTAATATAGAGGACAGAAGGTCATTCTGAAGAGGGTGAATAATATTGAAGCAAACACAGGTTACATCAGTTAGGGGTTACTTTAGGTTACTGGTTTCAGAGACATGAAGTAACAGCTGCTTAACCTAGAGGGGGTTTTGTTTTTTTCTCACATAACACAAAATCTATAGGTAAGTTGCCCAGGACTGATTTAATAGCTCAGTGATATCACTGAGCCAGATTCCTTCTCTATTTTTGTTCTACTATGCCTGGAGAATCCCAGGGACAGGGGAGCCTGGTGGGCTGCCATCTCTGGGGTCACACAGAGTCGGACACGACTGAAGCGACTTAGCAGCAGCAGCAGCAGCATCCAGAGGTCATGGTTTCTATCTTCAAGTTCACCTGATGGCCACAAAATAGCTGCTGGAGTTCCAACCATTGCATCAGAGTTCCAGAAAGAAAAAAATAATAGGAAAGGGTAGAAAGGCAACTATCATCTACATAAACCTCATTTAAAATTTTCTTTTCCTAAAACTTCTTCAGTGATATTTTATATCTCATTAGTCACCTCTTTTTATTAGGGAGAGAAGGAAATTCAGGTTTTTTACATGGTTACATCATCTTCCCCAATGTTACAGGGTTTCTTTTAGGAAGATGAGGAACATGGATAATGGAGAGGTAATTAGCTGTACTTGCTAAAGACAAAAAGAGTGAGAGTGATATTTTATATCTCATTAGTCACCTCTTTTTATTAGGGAGAGAAGGAAATTCAGGTTTTTTACATGGTTACATCATCTTCCCCAATGTTACAGGGTTTCTTTTAGGAAGATGAGGAACATGGATAATGGAGAGGTAATTAGCTGTACTTGCTAAAGACAAAAAGAGTGAGCACTCAGCTTGTGGAAAGTGGAGCTGAGAATATTGTGGAGGAGGAGACTGGGGTCAGACTATGGAAGGAGTCCTTTAATGCTATATACTGAGTTTGTAATTGATCCTCTAGATAACAGGAAACATTTGAAGGCTTTGAGCAGGGAGTGACCATTTCAGAACAATCTGGAATCAATGTGAAACTGCATTAGGCAGAGAAAACCCTATAGGTAGGAAGAAAACCCAATATATTGAAGTCTGGAATGTATCTCAGGTAGAAGAAGGTGTCAGGATGCCAATAGTGGGCACAGAGAGGAGAGGATGCCTGCCCAAGATCCTCTCTACTAGAATCAACAGGATCAGGTAGCTGGTGATCGATGGGGATAGGTATCCACAACAACTGAGGTTTCCGGCTTGACAGACCAGAAGAATGCAGTGGCTTCCCTCATTGTCTTATTGTGGCTTCATTCCGTCATTAGAGAAACAGTGCTCAATAATAAATTGAGAGCAATTCCCAGCAGTATAGCCCTGTTATTTCAAAGGCAGTTCAGTTCAGTTCAGTCGCTCAGTCGTGTCTAACTCTTTGCAACCCCATGAACCGCAGCATGCCATGTCTCCCTGTCCATCACCAACACCCAGAGTCCACCCAAACCCATGTCCACTGAGTTGGTGATGCCATCCAACCTTCTCATCCTCTGTCATCCCCTTCTCCTCCTGCCCTCAATCTTTCCCAGCATCAAGGTCTTTTCAAATGAGTCCTCCACATCAGCTGGCCAAAATATTGGAGTTTCAGCTTCAACACCAGTCCTTCCAATGAACACCCAGGACTGATCTCCTTTAGTATGGACTGGTTGGATCTCCTTGCAGTCCAAGGGTCTTGTCCAACACCACAGTTCAAAAGCATCCATTCTTTGGTGCTCAGCTTTCTTTATAGTCCAACTCTCACATCCATACATGACTACTGGAAAAATCATAGCCTTGACTAGACAGACTTTTGTTGGCAAAGTAATGTCTCTGCTTTTTAATACACTGTCGAGGTTGGTCATAACTTTCTTTCCAAGGAGTTAAGTGTCTTTTAATTTCATGGCTGCAATCACCATCTGCAGTGATTTTGGAGCCCAGAAAAATAAAGGCTGACACTGTTTCCACTGTTTCTCCATCTATTTCCCATGGAGTGATGGGACCGGATGCCGTGATCTTCGTTTTCTGAATGTTGAGCTTTAAGCCAACTTTTTCACTCTGCACTTTCACTTTCATCAAGAGGCTTTTCAGTTCTTCTTCACTTTCTCCCATAAGGGTGGTGTCATCTGCATATCTGAGGTTATTGATATTTCTCCCGGCAATCTTCGTTCTAGCTTGTGCTTCCTCCAGCCCAGTGTTTCTCATGATGTACTCTGCATATAAGTTAAATAAGTAGGGTGACAATATACAGCCTTAACCAGTCTGTTGTTCCATGTCCAGTTCTAACCGTTGCTTCCTGACCTGCATCTAGGTTTCTCAAGAGGCAGGTCAGGTGGTCTGGTATTCCCATCTCTCTCAGAATTTTCCACAGTTTATTGTGATCCACACAGTCAAAGGCTTTGGAGGCAGCTGTACATCTGTCTCTTATACACATCTAGATGTGTATAAGAGACAGGCCTTAACCAGTCTGTTGTTCCATGTCCAGTTCTAACCGTTGCTTCCTGACCTGCATCTAGGTTTCTCAAGAGGCAGGTCAGGTGGTCTGGTATTCCCATCTCTCTCAGAATTTTCCACAGTTTATTGTGATCCACACAGTCAAAGGCTTTGGCATAGTCAATAAAGCAGAAATAGATGTTTTTCTCGAACTCTCTTGCTTTTTCAATGATCCAGCAGATGTTGGCAATTTGATCTCTGGTTCCTCTGCCTTTTCTAGGTCCAGCTTGAACATCTGGGAGTTCATGGTTCATGTATTGCTGAAGCCTAGCTTGGAGAATTCTGAGCATTACTTTACTAGCATGTGAGATGAGTGCAACTGTGTGGTAGTTTGAGCATTCTTTGGCATTGCCTTTCTTTGGGATTGGAATGAAAACTGACCTTTTCCAGTCCTGTGGCCACTGCTGAGTTTTCAAACTTTGCTGACATATTGAGTGCAGCACTTTCATAGCATCATCTTTCAGGATTTAAAATAGCTCAACTGGAATTCCATCACCTCCACTAGCTTTGTTCATAGTGATGCTTCCTAAGGCCCACTTGACTTCACATTCCAGGATATCTGGCCCTAGATGAGTGTGAGTGATCACACCATCGTGATTATCTGAGTATGTTTTGTATATTTCTTCTGTATATTCTTGCCACCTCTTCTTAATATCTTCTGCTTCTGTTAGGTCCATACCATTTCTGTCCTTTATTGAGCCCATTTTTGCATAAAATGTTCACTTGGTACCTCTAATTTTCTTGAAGAAATCTCTAGTCTTTCCCATTCTATTGTTTTCCTCTATTTCTTTGCATTGATCACTGAGGAAGGCTTTCTTATCTCTCCTTGCTATTCTTTGGCAGAGCTGAGTTTTTAATAAGGGACCAGGGGATTAGTGAAGGAGGTTGCTAATTTGGGTCACTTGGCTTTTTTAGATAACTTACTCCTTGGTATTTGTGGTAAGGTTTTCCCTACGCAGCAGAAAGACCAAAAGGATTCCAAAACCAGGGGCTGTAAACTTTGGCCCAAGGGGCCAAATTTGGAAAGCAGCAGTTTTTACAAACAAAAAAAATTGGAATATAGCCATGCCCATTTGTTGACATGCCTGTGTTGGCTTTCTTGTTACAGTGGCAAAGTTAAGACATTTGACAAAGACTGTATATATGACACACAAAACCTATTGCATTTACTGTTTAAAGTTTCTTGACTTAAGGAAGTTTGTTGACTTCTTTCTGAAACATTAGACTACCTGATTCCTCCACTTCCAGGGTAATTTCTATGGAGGGAGAACACTATGGATCCTTTTGCTTCCAAGTGTGAGATTAGGGGCTTAATTAGTACTTTTTAAAAATAATGCTTAAACTTTCTTGAAAAACAAAATAAAAAACTAAATGCTGCTGCTGCTAAGTAGCTTCAGTTGTGTCCGACTCTGTGCGACCCCATAGACGGCAGCCCACCAGGCTCCACGGTTCCTGGGATTCTCCAGGCAAGAACACTGGAGTGGGTTGCCATTTCCTTCTCCAATGCATGAAAGTGAAAAGTGAAAGTGAAGTCACTGAGTAGTGTCCAACTCTCAGCGACCCCATGGACTGCAGCCTAACAGGCTCCTCTGTCCATGGGATTTTCCAGGCAAGAGTGCTGGAGTGGGGTGCCACTGATAGTATCAAATAAAACAAAAATAAATTTGTTTTATTTGCCTATTCTCCCAGGTGTTTATGTAAATTATGTGGCTATAGAAACATATTAGAAATTAATGGCAAGCTCATGACAGGGCTTTTTTATGTTTCACATTTAATACATATTGTTATTACCATTTCAAGTGTATATACTGAGTCCTCAAATTTAAACTTTCCTCTGGTGAAGCAAATAACCTCTTAATTATTTGTGGCTCACTTTAATTAAAGGTCACTGTAAGGTTATGATTTTAGGTGTCAGACTTTCCAACACTGGGACAAATGTTTGTAGAAGGATGAAAACAGAGTAACTCTTCTGTGGAATAAGAGAAGAACTCTTTCAAGAGACCTTTACTCTGCAAATAGTTGCTAAAGCATCCCCTCTAATTTCCAGGGTAGCTTCATATTCACTAAACTGAGAAGGGGAAAGTCCAGAATAAATAAGGATCCCCTGAGCTTTGGAGCCACATGGCTGCACCTGAGCAGCCCTGTGTGGCTGCCACAGTCCAGAGCCTGTCAGGAGTCCCATTAAGAGAAAGTGGCTGAGGCCTCCAGTTCACCTGTTCTTCTAGGCACCCTCAGTCTCTCCCTGATTTACGTTCAGGCATTCAAGAGCTGAGTCTTCTGCTTTGCCTTGTCAGCTCAGTGGAATCTCATCTGGCCTCTGGCGGTTATTGATTTCAATTGAGGAACAGCCCTAGGAGACTCGTGCTTTCTGGAAGCTTGTTGTTGAGAACATCACACTTTACTTTATACAGCCTCTTTCTGTGTCTCCCATGGGCAGGTCTTACTACCTGAAATAGTTGTGGTTCTCCTGGCTCTTGTCTCATGACACTGAATTCTATCAATTGTGCCACTTAGGCTCTCTAACATGTGTAAAGGATTTGGTGGTATTTGTTGTTGACCTCAAATTTGGCTTAGCAGTAAAGAATATGCCTGCGATGCAACACACCACCTGAAATGCAGGAGACGCGGATTCGATCCCTGGGTAGGGATGATCCCCTGGAGAAGGAAATGGCAACCCACTCCAGTATTCTTGCCTGAGAAATCTCATAGACAGAGGAACCTAGTGGGCTATAGTTCATGTGATCACAAGAGCTGGACATGACTTAGCGACGCCACAACCACCACCAAACCAATACGCAGACTACCAGGTATTTCTCAGCAAAGATGAGTTTATTGGGAATTAGCAGAGAATTGCAGTCCAAGGTCTGCAACCACAGTAAGCCATGTGCAAGTCCCTACACAGCAAGGGGAGGAGACTGCTTTTATAGAGGGAAAAAGAGACTGGGAGAGCTGTAGTAAACAAAGAGTCTGTGGCTTTTCATTGGCTGAGTCCTTGCCAGAAAAGGAATCTTTTTTTCTTCTGGATGGGCTCTGTTCTGGCAGGGTATGAGAGCTCCCCCTTCTGATCTCTTTATCCTATTTAATTGAAGCTTCTGTTTGTTGATTTCTCGCATTATTTTGTTGACCAAGTATATTGCTGGCTCTGATAAGTTTTCCTATCCTTGTTTTCTCTTTACATCATTTTTTGATGGTATATAAAATACCTTCTACAATTTAAAATATTTATACCCTATAATGTCTACAAGCCCTTATAAGCTGCCTGAATTTGTTTGGGACTTAGGCTTCATAAAAAGCAGTGATCTTAAACTTGATCATGGGTTTGACTTACCTGGTTGTTGTTTAGTCACTAAGTTGTGTCCGACTCTTTGCAATCCCACAGGCTGCAGCATACTTGGCTTCCCTACTCTTCACTATCTCCCAGAGTTTGCTCAGACTCATGTCCATTGAGTCGGTGATGCCATCCAACCATCTCATCCTCTGTGGCCCCCTTCTCTTGCCCTTGGTCTTTCCCAGCATCAGGGTCTTTTCCAAGAGTCAGTACTTCATATCAGGTGGACAAAGCGTTGGAGCTTCAGCTTCAGTCCTTCCGTTAAATGTTCAGGGTTGATTTCCTTTAGAAGTGACTGGTTTGATCTCATTGCAGTCCAAGGGACTCTCAAGAGTCTTCTCCAGCACAATTTGAAAGCATCGATTCTTCAGCCTTCTTTATGGTCCAGCTCTCACATCCATAGATGACTACTGGAAAAACCATAGATTTGGCTATATGGACCTTCGTTGGTAAAGTGATGTCTCTGCTTTTTAATATGCTGTCTAGGTTGGTCATAGCTTTTCTTCAAAGGAGCAAGCGTCTTTTAATTTCATCACTGCAGTCACTGTCCACAGTGATTTTGGAGCCCAAGAAAATAAAATCTGTCACTGTTTCTACTTTTTCCCCATCTATTTGCCATGAAGTGATGGGGCTGGATGCCATGATCTTTGCTTTTGGAATGTTGAGTTTTAAGTCAGTTTTTTTACTCTTCTCTTTCACCCTCATCAAGAGGCTGTTTAGTTTTCTTTGCTTTCTGCCATTAGAGTGATATCACCTGCATATCTGAGTTAATATTTCTCCTGGCAATCTTTTTTTTTTTTTTTTTTGGCCATATGGCATGCTGGATCTTAGTTCCCTGACCAGGAATCAAGCCGACACCTCCTGTGCAGAGTGTGGAGTCTTAACCACTGGACCACCAGGGAAGTCCTTCTCTGGGCAATCTTGATTTCAGTCTGTGATCCGTTCAGTGTGACTCACCTGGAAACCTTGTCAAAACACAGATGCCTGCCCTCCCCCACAGTCTGTGATTCCACAGGTCTGGGTAGGGCCTGAGGCTGGCCATTTCTAGCACATTTCCAAATGTTGATCCTGCTGGTCCAGGAACCACACTCTGAGTTGTCGTTGTTGCTTTTCAGTCACTAAGTCACATCTGGCTCTAGCCCACCAGGCTCCTCTGTCCACGGGATTTCTCAGGCAAGAATACTGAGTGGTTCTTTACCACTAGCACCACCTGGGAACCCCATCCAAATTGTACTCATCATTTCCTTCTTCAAGGGATCTTCCTGACCCAGGAATTGAACTCACATCTCCTGCATTAGCAGATGGATTCTTTACACCTGAGGTACCTGGGAAGCCCTGAGTATCACTATCAAAAACAGTTTTCAATTATATTAGCAGTCTGCTAATATAGTAAGGTGTTTTTAATCTTATTATGTGACCTGGTCAACTTTTCACATCAGGTGGCCCAAGTATTGGAGCTTCAGCTTCAGCATGAGTTCAAGAGTCGACTCATTTGAAAAGACCCTGATCCTGAGAAAAAGCAAAAGGAGAAGGGGGTGACAGAGGATGAGATGGTTAGATAGCATCACTGACTCAATGAACATGAATTTGATCAAACCCTGGGAGATAGTGGAGGACAGAGGGGCCTGGAGTGCTGCAGTCCATGGCGTCTCAAAGAGTTGGACAAGACTTAGTGACTGAACATGTACCATGTGTTGAACTAGGTATTGTGGGGTAATGGTGCTTGTCTTGAGGAAATTTTCTCATTGGCTGCACAGATGAGAAATACATATAAATGAGAAAGAAGGACAATGTCTAGCCAATTGTTGATCAGGGTGAGAGCAATTCAATGTGAATATGAGTCTTTAAGAAGGAACATAGGATGACATAGGGCTTGAGCTAGTCTTTCAAGTAAGGATGGGGTCTGAATGGTGAAATAAAGGATGGTGAGGAGGGGGCCTTGTGGTTAGAAGATTCACCTGGGCAAAGGACTACTGCTGCTAAGTCACTTCAGTTGTGTCTGACTCTGTGCCACCCCACAGATGGCAGCCCACCAGGCTCCCCAATCCCTGGGACTCTCCAGGTAAGAACACTGGATTTCCTTCTCGCCATTTCCTTCTCCAGTGCAGGAAAGTGAAAAGTGAAAGTGAAGTTGCTCAGTCGTGTCCGACTCTTAGCGACCCCATGTACTGCAGCCTACCAGGCTCCTCCGTCCATGGGATTTTCCAGGCAAGAGTGCTGGAGTGGGGTGCCATTGCCCTCTCCAGGGCGAAAGGCTAGTACTGGGGAACAAACAAACAAACCATAAAGCCATGACTTGCTGCATCTCACCGAACAGGGTGAGAACCCCTGACTCTGGAGAGCAGGATGCCCTTCTTGGCCACAGAGAAGAGCTTTCCCCCAAGCTGGAACTACCCTCCAATNGGGCGAAAGGCTAGTACTGGGGAACAAACAAACAAACCATAAAGCCATGACTTGCTGCATCTCACCGAACAGGGTGAGAACCCCTGACTCTGGAGAGCAGGATGCCCTTCTTGGCCACAGAGAAGAGCTTTCCCCCAAGCTGGAACTACCCTCCAATGCCATCCACTGCTGCTTTCCATTTGGTCAGACTCCTTATTGTTCCCTGACAACTTTCTCTACTTTGGAAGGCCTTTTCTCATCCTTTGTCCCTTTCCTGGGCTCCTTCACCTGACCCACACTTTTTTTCCTTTTTCTACCGTCCCATACATGGCACAGCTCAGATGCTCCCAAGGACTTTATGGAAACACTCTGGTTCCTCCCTAAACCCTGCATGAGTGGTTGGTGAATAGCTTACATTGACACGGATGTCATTCCTTCCCCCACTTACCTGTGTCCAGGTGGTTCTGCACGTGTGCTAAGTCGTTTCAGTGTGTCCAGCTCTTTGCAACTCTGTGGGCTCTAACCTGCCAGGCTTCTCTGTCCATGGGACTCTCCAGACAAGAATACTGAGTGGGTTGCTGTGCTCTCCTCCAGGGGATCCTCCCCACCCAGGGATCAAACCCATGTCTCTCTTGTCTCCTGCATTGGCAGGAAGGTTCTTTACCACTAGCACCACCTGGGAACCCCATCCAAATTGTACTCATCATCTGTAAATTGCAGTTTTCTCAGCTCTTTCCCTGCGACAACTCCGGTTCTCAAAGTGTGGTCCAGAAACCAGGAATATCAATCGGCCATATCTGAGGACTTGCTGGAAATGCACATACTCTGCATACCCCACCCACCGAGACATGAATGGGAAACTCTGGGTTGGGGCCCAGAGATCTGAGGCTTCATAGACCTTTGGGCAATTCTGACAAATGGAGGAAAGCTGATTATTGACAAGTGGCCCCTGAATCCAACCCAGAGGGCTGCCTCCCCCTGGGTGAAATCCCTGTTCTCTCATTATCAACAGTCTATTTTAAGAGTTGAGATTTTGTGTGTGTTCGAAGATAAACAGTTTTGATTTCCTCAACAGTTTGCTTTAAAAACAAAATGAAGCTGTTTTCTTCGTAAGTTTAACATTTCATTGACTTTATCATGTACTACAAATGACCACTTTTTTAAATGATTATAATTCAACCATAGATAATGAATGCTTTGGAGTGCTATAACAAATTAGATAATAACAATGATTTGATAGAAGTCAAGTTAGCTAACAGTAAAAAGAAAAACCCTGCCGATTAAATTCATTTTAAAAAACCATGTTCATTTAAAGTAAATTATTTCCATATCTAAAATCCTCTAATGCCTTAATTTTTCTGTAGTATTTGTGTACTTTCTCATGGGAAGAATTGAAAAACTAATGAATTCAGTCTAAAACACTGCATTGTTCAATGATTTGCAATGTATTGCTTATTGTCCAGTGAAATGGTAACTGCTTGACCATCCAGATAGAATATGTAAGAATGCTTTTTCTGCACAGATTTGTGCGTATATGTTGGGTTAGCCAAAAAGTTTGTTCAGGTTTTTCTATAACATCTTATGGAAAAACTCAAATGAACTTTTTGGCCAATATTTTTGGCCCAATACATAATTCAGTGAGCTTTAATGGTTATACTCCTGAAACCACCATCACAATCAAGATGTAGAACACTTCTGTTACCTTCCAAAATTTCTTCGCGTACTCTTGTATTCTGCCCCACCCTGTACTCCTGGTCTCAGGGAACGTGTTGTTTCTATGGATAAATTAACATTCTATAAAAATAGACCCATACAGTTTGTACTCTTTTGTTTCCGGCTTCTTGAACTTGGCATGATAATTTTGCCACTCATCCATATTGTTGCATGTAGTAGTTACTCATTATTTTTCATTGCTGAGTCATATTCCACAGTATAGAGGTACCATGTTTTGTTGATCCATTTACTTATTGGTGGACATTTTTACTTTTTTAGCTATGGAAAATAATGCCTCAACAAACATTCATGTACAAGCCTTTGTGTGTTTTTATTTATTTTGAGTAAATGCCTGGTGAATGGTAGGTCATATGCTACATGTAAAAATGTTAACTTTTTTTTTTTAGAAACTGTCAGATTTCAAGAGTTATATAATTTTAAGTTTCTACCATCATATGTAAGACTTCAGTTGTTCTGCACTTAGTGTCATCAGTCTTTCTTATTTTTGGTCACTCTGATGTGTGTAGCAGTATCTCATTGTGTATTAATGTGCATTTCCCTGATAACTAGTAATATTGAACAGTTTTTTACATGCTTATTGGCCTTTTGTACATCTTCTTTTTTAAATTATTCAAATAGCTTACCCCTTTTTTTCTTTGAGTTTTTTTTCATTAAATTGTAAGAGTTCTTTATATTCTGAATGTAAGTCCTCTAACCTCATGCGAAGAGTTGACTCATTGGAAAAGACTCTGGTACTGGGAGGGATTGGGGGCAGGAGGAAAAGGGGACGACAGAGGATGAGATGGCTGGATGGCATCACCAACTCGATGGACGTGAGTTTGAGTGAACTCTGGGAGTTGGTGATGGACAGGGAGGCCTGGTGTGCTGCTATTCATGGGGTTGCAAAGAGTCGGACACTACTGAGCGACTGAACTGAATGAGATATATACATTACAAGTACTTTCTCCCAATTAGTGGCTTGTCTTTTTGTTTTCTTAATCATGGCTTTCAAACAGCAAAACTTTTTCATTTTGATAAAGTTCATCTTTATTTTCTTCTGTAATATGTGTTTTTTATATCCTACCTAAAAAATTATTGCCTACCACTAGGTCACAAAAATTATCTCTTTATTTTTTTAATAAAATTTTTACAGTTTTAGCTTTTACATTTAGGTTGTCTATTCATTTTTAGTTAATTTTTAAGTGATGTTCATTTTATTTCCATAATGATATCCATTTGTTGTAAGGACAGTCCTTCTCCCCTGCCCCTCCCCAATAGCCCCATTATCTTTATCAAAAGTCAACTGACCACAGAAGTGTGCATCTATTTCTATACTCTCTATTCTGTTTCATTAATCTATGTGTTTGTCCTTATGCTAATTCTGTACTATCTTCCAACTCATGAACATGGTCTATTTCTCCATTTATTTCACTTTTTAAAATAGTATTTCTCAGCTATGTTCTCAACATTTTATTGTAGAGATTTGCATTTGTTGTTATTTAGTCACTAAGTTGTATCCAACTCTTTTGCAACCCCATGGACTGTAGGCCACCAGCCTCCGCTGTTCATGGGATTCCCCAGGCAAGAAGACTGGAGTAGGTTGTGATTTCCTCCTCTGGGGGATCTTCCCAACACAGGGATCAAACATGTGTCTCCAGAGATTTGCAAATCTTTTGTTAAATTTATTATGAAATATGTTATCATTTTTGATGCTACTGTAAATGAACTTGGTTTTGTAAATTTTATTTTTCTAACATTCGCTGTTAGTAAAAAAGCATACAGTTGATTTTTAAATGTGACATTGTGTCTTGTTACCTTTTTAAGTTCCCTTTTATATATGTATATAATACTTGTTTTTAAATTTCTGAGAATATAAATAATGATGTTACCTGAATATACAGACAATTTTACATCTTCCTTTCCAATATTTTTGCCTTTTATCTTTAGTGCATTGGGTAGGACCTTCAGGACAATATTGACTAGAAATGGTGAGAACATTCATTCTTGTTTTTTTTCCAGTCTTAGGGGGAAATAGCATAATATTTTACCATTGATGTTGATTGTTGGTTTTTTAGTAGATGACATTTATCAGCTTGAGGAAGTCTTCCATTCCTAGTTCACTAAGGGTTTTATCATAAATTAATATTGCATTTTATCAAAGGCTTTTTATGCATCTAGTGAAATAATACAATTTTCTCCTTTATTCTGTTAATTCTGTTAATATGATAAATTACAAGGATTTTAGAGTACTAAACCAATTCTTCATTTGAATATTAAATGTATGCACATTATGGTACATAATCCTATCCATTGAGTTCTTTTTTTTAATTCAGATATAATTGACCTAAAAAGCTATGTTAGTTTCAGATGTGCTACATAGTGATTTGTACAGATTATGAACTGATCACCATGATAACTCTAGTAACCATCTGTCCCTATATGAAGTTATTACAAGATTATTGATCATATTCCTTAAGCTGTATATTCCATCCCTGTGGCTTATTTATTTTTTAACTGGAGATTTGTACTTCTTAATCCCCTCCACCTATTTCACCCACTCCCCTTACCCTGTCCAATGAGTTCTTAATATTTTTTCTTATCTTTCAGTTCTGGAACTTGTTTCCTTATCAGATCTGCTATATCATCTTTAAAGTTTCCAGATTCATTCTGAGATTTCATTTTCTGTTTTTTTACAAGGTTTTGTTCTTGTTATCTCCTTATAAGCTTTGTTTTCTTTGATCACTCGTGAAATATTGTTTCTGTAAAGTTATCTGTGGGAAAATTTGAAGCCAGGTACTCTTATCTGATTCTGCTTGACCCCTGGGCTCACTACTAACACAGTATCAACTTTATCCAATTTCAGTGCTTGAGATTTTCTTGGCCACCTAGAAAAGTCCAAGTCCTAGACTCACCCTAAAATTCAGATTAAACCCATGAGTGCTACCTCGGGAATCTGCCCTGTCCTGATCCTTTCAGGGCTGGGTGCTTTCTTGTGATTCTCTCTGTCCCAAGAAACTGAGAAAATCACTGCTTGGCCTCTAAGCTGCCTTTGTTGGATGCCTCAAGGAAGAGGGAGTTTCAAAGGCTAGACTCAGCACACTGGGTTACAGCTTTTCCAGGATTTCAGCAGGTAGTTTCTCACCATTTAGTTAGCTTTTTAGCACTTTTGGTGACTGAAAAATGTTTTTACTTAGCTTTTTCCATTGTCTTCAGTGGGAGATGTGGTTTAAATTACCTAAAACAGATGCCCTGATGTTGCCTCCCTGACCCCTTTGAAAATGCCCCCTAGGTGACAGTCACACTGTGGATTCTGTGTCTGTTCCCTAGGTCATGTGCTTTGACTTGTTCTTTCGAGGAAAGGAGTCATTTCCCAAACATAATTCTCCAGTTTTCTTCAGCCTGTCTCTCCCTTGTGGGCATCTTTTTCTTTAGGGTTGAGTTGAGTCGATACAAATCCATCCTGTTCTACACACTCCAGGATGCACATCCAAGCTCCTTGAGAAATCTTAAATTATTCCTCTCTAGGCTTGAGAGGAGAACTAAGTACATGGTTGTTACCCACAGGACATCAACAACTCTTTCCAAAGAAATTCTCTCAACTCCAACTTCCAGCCTCTTCAACTCCAGCCCTTTGATCCTCTCAAAGTAGACAGCTGAGTGGCTAAAGGCTGCAAAACTGTTTTTCAGAAACTCCCCTTTATAAACATTTAGAGTCTGGGTGATTGGCACATATTGCCTTGGTTGCTAAAGGTGAAATATTTCAACATCCTATTATGTATTTTACAAATGTTTTCCCAGTTCATCATTAGCCTTTTGATTTTTCTATGGTATTGTTTTGATGTAGCAATGTTAACTTTTAATGTAATGAAATTTTTTATGGTTTCTGACTCTGTTCTTTTTTTTAAACACACACACACATTTTGTACTTCTGACATTGTTTAAATATTTACCTATATTTTCTTCTGCTACTCTTATGAATTCCTTTTCTACATTTAAATATTTAATCCACCTGGCATTTGACAAGTTACAGACTATATAATAACTTTTTTTCCAAATGGTAAATCACCCAAATACTTGTATGCATTTTTTCTGAATTTTTGTATTCTATTCCATTGATCTGTCTGACCATTCTTCTAATGATAATGTAATTGATTAATTGAAACCAAAATATGGATGCATTTGTCTAAGTATTAACACTTATCCAATGATATCATTCTTTGTTAGACAATTGTTTTTAATTAAATAGCCTTATTGAAATTGTTTCTATGAAATTATACTTAAAAAGTAAATCACAGATTCCTTTTTACAGTGTACTTTTGATTGTCCAGTGACAGTTGGTGATAGTATATGTGTGGGAAACTCCTAGTTTTCATGATCCAGCCAAAGGAAGCTTTAAGCTGTAAACAAAACATGTTGAGGTGGTGCCAATGTCCGGTGACAAGTTGGAATTTCACCTGCTACTAGTCAAAGAGTCTGGCTTCTGTGACGTTCTCATGGTGAAATTCAAAGCTAATAATTAACTGGCTGTGTTAACAAGACTGAATGACTGGAAGCAGCTGATTCTTGTGGCTCAGACACAGTGCGTTCGTGTTTTAAGCATCAGGAACATTGTTTTTAATAGTGAGCAGGACTCCTGGGCTAAGGTCCTGAAAATGAGCCTAAATGCTTTGAGCAGTTGCATGCTCAGAGCACCCAAGGGGACTGTGTGGTCATCTTTGAGCTACATTAGAATCTCCTTCATCTGAAATAGAATTCAACCTGCCATGAATAAGAGTATAATTCATTTTGGGATATCCTGAACTGGTTATGTTTCCCTGTTTGCAGGAGTGGATAAATATACAGAAAGAAGTTTGTACAATATTATCATGAATTTTCATTTTTGTTTACTAAATTATATAAGAAGATAGTTTTATAAGTACTTAGAAGCATTTTAATACATTATTTATTTATTCCCTACTTTTTTCCTAAAATGATTTGAGATATTTATAAAAATTTAAGAAATGTTTCATTTTATAAGATAGTAATATCAAAGCAAAAGAAAAATAAGGGTCAGATAGAAAAAGTCAAGGGGGAATAAATACAGAGAAATGTATACCCTTTTTATCCTTTCATAATTGTAACGTCACTGCACAACGGACTCTGAATTTTACTGGGCCGAGAGAAAAGAGGTGAATGTGCCGTATCATAAAATTCTCATTGCTCAGAAAAGAAAAACAAACCAGTTACTTAGAGAAAGAGCTTTTCATAGGCGTATACTGTTTGTTTGGGAGACACTTCTGCAGTGTTCGTTTGTCTGGTTTTAGGGCAGTGATGTTACTGTCTGTGTTCTTTTTTCTGATGCTGTTTAGGTTTTGTGTTCTATAAACAAGTTTTATCTTATATATACATCCATCAGTCAATTTCACAGACACTGTTTCTAACATGTATATATTAATCAATTATTTAATAAGTGCCTCTTTGGGCACACTATTGCTTCATACTAAGAGACACAAAGATAAAAGACCTCCAGTTATCACATTGCCTTTTGAAATAAATCTGGATAGGCAAATAATGATACTGATGGTGATGATGATGGTGATGATTATTATGGTGAAATCACAAAGGTTGTTCTCAAATGACTGAAGTTGGAGAATGTGGCTGAAGGTGATAGTGGTACTAATGAAAAGGTTTTGGTAAGGGATTAAATAAACACTTTGTGGTTTAGAAAGATCACTTTGGTTGCCATGTGGAGAACAAATTGGCAGTAAAGATGGAATATTGGCCAACAATAAAATCTTGAATTAATGCAAAGACATTATTTGAGAAAAGGCCAGCTCTCAGAACAATTTAATGTGAATTGAGAAGGGAGGAGGACCTGAGGAAAGTTCTCAGATTCCTGGCTTGGGTGAATAGACCCTTGGATATAGCTAACCAGAATATGGAGTAGATAAATAGAGACCAACAAACTTTGGAGAAAAAGAGAAGTTCAGTCTTAGGTGTGTTTATTGTTATCATTGAGGTGTCTGTGAGTCATAAAAGTAATGTCCAGTAGGCAGCTGGATTCATGGTGCTGGAGTTCAGTGGGAGCAACTGAGGCATGATATATACAGAAAACAAAATACATAAATGAGATATTGATATAAGATATATAGTAAAAAATGTGAATGGATTAAACAATCTAATACAAAGGCAGAGAGGTGTGTCAGAGTGGATAAAATAAATAGATCCAACTGTATGCTATCTATTAGACACACTGTAAATTCAAAGACATGACATAAAGGGATGGAAAAGATGTATCATGCAAATCACAGTCAGAAGAAAACAGAAGTGGCCTTACTCATATTATACAAAAAGATGTTAAAGCTAAAAAATTACTAGAGATGAAAGGGATGTTTTATAACAATAAAAAGATAAACTCATCAAGAAGATATAGCAGTTATAAATACGAACACACAACAGAGCCACAAATAAATAAATCAAAACCCGGCATAATCAAAGTGAGAAATAGACAATTTAGCAGTAAAAGTTGAAGACTTAAAAATTCCATTTTCAATAGTAGAATTACTAGGAAAAATATCAACACAAAAATAGAAGAATTGAACAACACTTATACAAACTATAAGGCTTCCCTGATAGTTCAGAGGTTAAAGCATCTGCCTGCAATGTGGGAGACCTGGATTCGATCCCTGGGTTGGGAAGATCCCTGGAGAAGGAAATGGCAACCCACTCCAGTATTCTTGCCTGGAGAATCTCATGGACGGAGGAGCCTAGTGGGCTACAGTCCACAGGGTCACAAAGAGTTGGACATGACTGAGCAACTTCACTTTACTTATACAAACTAGATTTCTATAAAGCAGTCTACTCAACAAAAGCTGNCCTGGAGAAGGAAATGGCAACCCACTCCAGTATTCTTGCCTGGAGAATCTCATGGACGGAGGAGCCTAGTGGGCTACAGTCCACAGGGTCACAAAGAGTTGGACATGACTGAGCAACTTCACTTTACTTATACAAACTAGATTTCTATAAAGCAGTCTACTCAACAAAAGCTGAATACATATTCTTCTCAAGTGTACATATAAAATACTCCAGAATATATCAGATATTAGGCCAATAACCAAGCCTGAGTATATTTAAAAGAACTGAAATAGTACAAAGCATATTCTTTAACCACACTGAAACTAAGTGAATATAGGCACAAAGGTTGAAACATAGTACTAGAAAACCAAATCCAATAACATCTAACAAGGATTTTTTATACCATGACCAAGTAGGATTTACCAGAAATGCCAAGTTGGTTAACACAGGAAAGAAAAATCAGTTAATACTATATACTGTATCAATAGAATAAAGACAATAGCCACATGTTGACTTCAATAGATGCAGAAGAGTGACTGACAAAATCCAGTAACCCTCATGATTAAAAAAAAAAAGAAAAAAAAACACTAAAACTAGGAATAGAACTTGCTCAATTTGAAAAAAGTGTGTCTATGAAAAATCCACAGTTAACATAATACTTAGTGATGGAAAATTGAATGTTTTCTCTATGATAAGGAACAAGCCAAAGACATATGTTCTCACCACTTCTATTCTAACAACCAGAGCAATGAGGAAATAAAAAGAAAAAATAGCCATCCAGATTGGAAAGGAAAACAAAAAAACTATTCACAGGTGACATGCTTTTGAACCTGGAAAATCTCAAAAAATTCACTTAAAAACTAGTTAATTCTATTAGAACTACTAAATGAGTTTACTAATATGATAGGATATAAGAGTAATATACAAAATTTTTTGTTTTACTTCTATAATCCTGCATTGAGTAATCTGAAAGTGAAATTAAGAAAACAATTCCATTTGCAAAAGCATCAAAATAATAAAACATTTGGAGATAAATTGAACAAAAGAAATGCAAAACTTAGAATATTACAATTATAAGACATTGTTGAAAGAAGTTGAAGAGGATCTAAGTCAGTGGAAAGAAATCCCATATTTATGTACCAGAAGACTTAACATTGTTAAAATAGCTGTAATCTCCAAATTGATCTAGAGATTCAATGTAATCCTTGTTAAAATCCCAGCTAGCTTCCTTTTGAGAAATTAAGAAACTGATTTTAAAATACATGTGGAAAATCAAGGAACACAACAGCCCAAACCCTCTTGAAAAGGAACAAAGTTGGAGGACTCACACGTCCTGATTTAAAAACAGGTGTCTGATTAAAAAACAAGATGGTGTGATAATGACATGAGGATCGACTTACAGATCAATGGAATCGATTTGAGAGGCCAGAAACAAGCTGTTACATTTATCTCAATTTATATTTGACAAGGGTGTCAAAACAATTCAATGGAGAAAGAATTGCTTTTTCAATCAATGGTACTGTAACAGCTGAATATCCATATGCAAAAGAATGTAGTTGGACTCCTTCATACCATACACAAAAATTAACTCAGAATAGATCAAAGATCTCACGTAAGAACTATAACTTAGAAGAAAACATGGGGGCAAATCTTCATGACCTTAGACTAGGCAGTGGTTTCTTAGCTATGTCACCAAAAGCAAAACAAGAAAGAAAAAATAGATTAACGTGATTTCATAAAAATTAAAAATTGTTATGCTTCAAAGAGTACCATCAAGAAAGTGCAAACACAGACTATCAATTTAAAAAAATCTTTTCAAGTCATGTATCTAATACAGGATTTGTGTCTAGAATACTTAAAGAACTCCAATCACAAAGATATAAAGACAAATTACTCAAAAATAGCCAAGGGATTTGGTTATGTAAATAGCCAATAAACACATAAAAATATGCTCAATTAGCCATTGGGGTACTACAGATCAAAACTACAGTGAGATAACATTTCACACCCATTAGTGGCTCAGAGGTTAAAGCGTCTGCCTCCAATGCGGGAGACCCGGGTTCGATCCCTGGGTCGGGAAGATCCCCTGGAGAAGGAAATGGCAATCCACTCCAGTATTCTTGCCTGGAGAATCCCATGGACAGAGAAGCCTAGTAGTTTACAGTCCACGGGGTCGCAAAGAGTCGGACACGACTGAGCAACTTCACCTTAGAATGGCTATAATAAAAAAATAATAATAACAAATGCTGACAAAGATGTGAGAAATGGAAACTCTTTTCACTGCTGGCTTCCCTGGTGGCTCAGATGGTAAAGAATATGCCTACAATATGGGAGACCTGGGTTCAGTCCCTCAGTCAGGAAGACCCCCTGGAGAAGGGAATGGAGACCTGCTCTAGTATTCTTGCCTGAAGAATCCCATGGACAGAGGAGGCTGGCGGGCTACATTCCATGGGGTCACAAAGAGTCAGACATGACTGAGCAACTAACACACTTCACTGCTGGTGGCAATGTTGGTGCAGGCTCTTTGGAAAATACTTCGGCAGTTCCTCAAAAGGTTAAAAATCCAAGAGAACTGAAAACATACACCCACACAAAAATGTGTACATGAATGTTCATAGCAGCATTATTCATAGCAGCCAAAAGTAGAAACAACCCAAGTGCTCATCAACTGAGGAGTGAGTAATAAAATATAGTGTAACTATACCACTGAATAAAATATTCAGTAATATAAAGGACTCCAGTATAAAGTATTGATCCAACATGAATGAACCTTGCAAACATTATCCTCCATCGAAGAACCCCATCACAGGGAATTCCCTGGTGGTCCCAAGATTAGGACTCTGCATTTTAACTGCCAAGGCTTGGGTTCAATCCCTGGTTAGGTAACTGAGATTCAGCAAGCCACAGTGCAGCCAAAAAATAAAAAACAAAAGAACCCTCTCACAAAAGACCATGCATTGTATGATCCCATTTGCATGACATTTCCAGAATAGTTTATTTTTTTAAATTTATTTATTTTTTTACACGAACTCCCAAACATGGACCCCCCTCCCACCTCCCACCCTACATCATCCCTCCAGATCATCCCCATACACCAGCCCCAAGCATCACAGAAAGTAGATTAGTGGCTGCCTAGCTCTGAGGGAGGTGTGAGAATGGGGAATGACTGCTAAAGAATATTGGTTTTCCATTTGGGGATGTTTAAAGCATTCTAAAATTGGTTTTGGTGATGAGTGTGTACAACTCTACAAAATTAATAACAGCCTCTGAATTGTACATGTTACATGAGTGAGTTGTATGAGAATTGTATCAATAGAAAAAAGAAATATAGGTAATATATCTGAGTCCCTTGGACTGCAGGGAGATCCAACCCGTCCATTCTAAAGGAGATCAGCCCTGGGATTTCTTTGGAAGGAATGATGCTAAAGCTGAAATTCCAGTACTTTGGCCACCTCATGTGAAGAGTTGACTCATTGGAAAAGACTCTGATGCTGGGAGGGATTGGGGGCAGGAGGAGAAGGGGACAACAGAGGATGAGATGGCTGGATGGCATCACTGACTCGATGGATGCGAGTCTGAGTGAACTCTGGGAGTTGGTGATGGATAGGGAGGCCTGGCGTGCTGCGATTCATGGGGTTGCAAAGAGTCGGACATGACTGAGTGACTGAACTGAACTGAACTGATCCCCAACATTTATAGAACACTTTTTTTAACAGAATGTTGCTGTGTCTAGCATCTCATGAGCTTTCATCGCCTTCTTAGAAAGAGACTGATTATTGCCAAACTAACCAAGTTGCAAAAAATAAGGCCTAAAGACTTTCAGTGGTTTACCTAAAATATTGGCTGGTTTATGGGGAAGCCAGGAAATACCAGCCCTCATCCCTAAAGCCAAGTCCAGTGTTATTTCCACTGTGCTATTTTCTCCCTGGGGTTATCTACTCACACATTTACTTTGCCTCAGTTACCTTATTTAAGTTCAGTTCAGTTCAGTGGCTCAGTCATGTCCGACTCTTTGTGACCCCATGAACCACAGCACACTAGGCCTCCCTGTCCATCACCAACTCCTGGAGTTCACCCAAACCCCAGTCCATTGAGTCAGTGATGTCATCCAGCCATCTCATTCTGTCTTTCCCTTCTCCTCCTGCCCTCAATCTTTCCTAGCATCAGGGTCTTCTCAGTGAGTCAGCTCTTCACATCAGGTGGCCAAAGTATTGGAGTTTCAGCTTCAACATCAGTCCCACCAATGAACACCCAGGACTGATCTCCTTTAGGATGGACTGGTTGGATCTCCTTAAAGTTCAAGGGACTCGGAAAAGTCTTCTCCAACACCACAATTCAAAAGCATCAATTCTTTAGTGCTCAGTTTTCTTTATAGTCCAACTCTCACATCCATACATGACCACTGGAAAAACCATAGCCTTGAATAGATGGACCTTTGCTGACAAAGTAATGTCTCTGCTTTTTAATATGCTGTCTAAGTTGGTCACAACTTTCCTTCCAAGGAGTAAGCATCTTTTAATTTCATGGCTGCAATTACCATCTGCAGTGATTTTGGAGGCCAGAAAAATAAAATCAGCCACTGTTTCCACTGTTTCCGCATCTATTTGCCATGAAGTGATGTGACCAGATGCCATGATCTTAGTTACCTTATTTAATTACCTTACTTATTTAGGGAATCATAAATTAGTCTGATTTTGTACCAGGTACTTTCTAAGTCCTTCAGGTATGTTAACTACAGTTGTCTTCAGGTATCCATAGGAGAATGGTTTCAGAACCCCAAATATACCAAAATCCATGGGCTTTCATGCCCCTTGTATAAAATGGTGTAATATTTGCATATAAATCTTCACACATCCTCCTGTATCTCTAACTTGCTTATAATACTCTAATACAAGGTAAATGATATGTAGATAGTTGTAAATACAATGTAAATGCTATGTAAATAGTTGGCATGAGAGGGCACTCAGTCAGTTTGTCAGACTCTTTGTGACCCCATGGACTGTAACCTCCCAGACGTACTTCAGGAGATCTTTGCTTCCCAGGGATTGAACCCATGCCTCCTGTGTCTCCTGCATTGGCAGGCAGATTCTTTACCACTGAGCCAACTATTTGGGAAGCCCAAATAGTTGATAGTGCATGACAAATTCAAGGTTTGCTTTTTGGAAAATTCGAGAATTTTTTTCCTGAATATTCTTGGTCCATGGTTGGTTGACTCTGTGGATGCAGAACCCATGGATACAGAGAGCCAAGCATAATTAAATTCTTGCAACAACCCTCTGAAGAAGGTGCTACCTTGACCCCACTTGCAGATTAGGAAATGGATGCACAGAGATGAACTATTCCAGGTCACACAGCTGGTCATTGGTGAAACTAGGATCTGAACCCAGGGAGTATGGCTCCAGGCTGTATTGCTCTCAAACCTCTACACTCTGCAGAGACCTGCTCTTCCTTGATGGTTGTATCTTGGATCTAAACCTCAGTTGTAGAAAGAGATGAAGAGAGCCACTCTCTCTGTGCAAGTGTACAGAGCTCTGACCCTGGTAACCCTACTTGAGGGTGCTTGTGGCACTGGCTTCACCAACACTAGAGTCAAAGGCGGGTGGGATCACAGAATTAATAACTTCCAGGCCCAACGCCGGGAGCAGTGTTTGCTTTGCAACTAAGCAAATCCTTCATCTGTCAGGTGATCCAGCTACAGTGGTGGTGGGAAGGGCAGGGGAGAGGAGGAGCCGGAAGAGTTGATAAGTGTGTACTCAATCTTAAGAAAATCCCACCTAGAAACATACCACCACTGAAGAAGAAGCCTGGCCAACAGCTGAGACTCAAATCTCCCTCACTGCACGTATGCGTGTGCCTGCGCGTGTAAACACACACATACGCGCGCTTCTTGTGATGGCAGTAATACAGTCCTTACAGCGTCTAACTGCTGACACAGCCACAGACTTGCATATTGTTTTACACTCTGGCTCCCAGCATCCTGCGTCAATGCGCAGCCCGCAGCTAGTTCCTGGACTTGTTTTTCTGGTTGGTTGTTTAGAAAAGGCTTATGGGTATAATAGTGCTTTTCCTGTGACCTTCATCTCTATTAGCAACTCTGCGTGTCAAATGTAATTATGAATTCTTACCAGGTCACACAGGCTGCACCTGACTGTCAGCGGGGAGGCTTAGCCACTCTTGTGTTTGCCTTGTGGCCAAGGGCCAGTTTGCCTCTTTCATGATATAATGGGGCACACACAGAGTTAAACGTGCAGCTCCAGGCTTGGCATGGAGGAACGGGCAGTCTCCTGGCATCGACCTGGGAGAGCAGAGCTGCACTCACCTGCTCTAGAAGCTGTCATACTTGCTGTTCAGATGGTGATTAAATCCAGGACCTTGCTCTTCATTATTCAGGGGACAGTGTGTAGCCTCCATGAGGATTAATGTGCCTTTAAGAGCATCCTTTTAGAGACAAGGCTTTGTTTCTGTATAATCTGGTGTTTCTACAGTTTGTGTGCTTAGTCGCTCAGTCGTGTCCAACTCTTTGTGACCCCACGGACTGTAGCCTGCCAGGCTCCTCTGTCCATGGGGATTCTCCAGACAAGAATACTGGAGTGGATGGCCATGTCCTCCTCTAGGGGATATTCCCAACCCAGGGATCAAACTCAGGTCTCCCATATTGCAGGCAGATTCTTTACCATCTGAGCTACCAGGGAAGCCCAAGAATACGGGAGTGGATAGCCTATTCCTTCTCAGGAACTGAACTGGAGTCTCCTGCACTGCAGGCAGATTCTTTACCAGCTGATCTACCGGGGAAGCCCTTTCCCTTTAATATACCTGAGCATATCATCTCCTTGATGTCCTCTTTATTCTTTATTTAATTTTGAAAACAACTTAAATTTGAGCTGTGGTTTTAAGTAAAAAATGTTTATAAGTGCTTCTTATAAAGTTGAAGAGTAGCTTAGAGTAGCTTAGAAATGTTGGTGGAATGAAAGGACCACTTAGTTTTATACTAGTTCTGGTTTATCCTTGTTTCTATTGACTGCAGCTTCCACCACCCTCTGCACTGTTCTCTGCCTTTCACTTAGCTCTTAGTTAGATAAGAGGAAGAGTGATAAGAGATAAACTGACAGGTAAATTGAGCCAGTTTGTAAAGGTTTTATGACACCATTATAAGAGTTGTAGCTTTCAATGTGGAAGGAGATAAGAAGACATTGGAGACTATTGAGCAGACACATAAAAAACATACTTGCAATCCCATAATCATACCCCACAGATAAGTATTAATAGTTATTAATAATTAATGTTAATTTTAATAAATTAAAATTAATAGTAAGCCATTACTATCATCACACACCATACCAATATTCATACTTTTAATTATCCCATGTCATACTTTGAAGTTTTTTTAAAATCAGTATCCAAATAAGAGATACACCTTGCAGTTGGTTGATATGTCTATTAATCCTTCTGAATCTGTGGGTTTCTCTTTCTCTGTATCTGTCTCTCTCTCATTCTCTTTTTATATTCTTAAGCTTTTAGTTTATTTATGGAAAAAATCCAGACTGCTGCTGCTGGATGTGTAGATTCCACATTCTAGACTTGGACTGTATCTTTTGGTGCACCCTGACATATCTATTTTGACTCTGTATTTTCTATCAATTGTTAATTAGACCTAGAGATCTATCAGATTCAGGTTCAATTTTTTTTCAGATTGCTTCTTAAATGGTTGCATTTTTCCAGCAGGAAATATATAATATCTAATGTTTCTTTTGTATGTATGATGTTTGTAGCTGTTGATATTCATTGCTTAGATTTGTAAGTCCATTAGGTGTTGCAAAATGGTAATATTTAAATTCTATTAAACTTATTTTTTTCAAAAAAGGATTTCACTCTGAGTTGAGAGTAGCTTGGGAGAAACAATGACAGATGGAGGAGAAATGAGAAGTGATGGTGTCTTAGCTTATGCTACTGGCAGTGGGTAGGTAGGAAGTGATTGGATTCTGGATATATTTTACAGGTAGACTCAAAAGGATTTGCCTATGAATTTAGTGTAGGGTGTGTGAGAGAGAAACAGAGGTTTAAGAGGACTTCTAGGAATTTTATAGTTCGGCATTTTAAATTTCAGTCAGATCCATCCTATGTCCATTTTAAAGAATTGTGTAAGATTGTGTCTAGATTTCATCTCTTTGTATATGGATGTCCGGTTGTTTCAGAACCATGTGTTAAACAAACTATCTTTGCTCCATTGTATTGCCTTTATATACTCTCCTACCTTTTTCCCACATGTATCATTTTTAAAGCCTTTATTGAATTTGTTACAGCATTGCTTCTGTTTTATATATTGGTTTTCTGGCTGTGAGAGATGTGGGATCTTAGCTCCCAGATCAGAGATCAACCCATATCCTCTGCTTTAGAAGGCAAAGTCTAAACCACTGGACTGCCAGGGCATTCCCTGCCTTTGTCCCTTTTTTTAAAAAGATTAGTTGACTATATTTAGGGAAGTCTATTTCTGTACCCTCTGATCTGTTCCACTGATCACTTTGTTCTTTCATCAAAAACACACTGTTTTGATTAGTGTAGGTTCATAACAAGACTTGAACTGGGGTAGTAAGAGTCATCTAACTTTGTTCTTTTTCAATATCATATATTCTATTCTGGGTCTTTTTTCTCTCCATATAAACTTTAGAATCAATTCATCAATATCATCAACTAGCTTGCTAGGATTTTGATTTGGATTGCATTGAATCTATAAATCAAGTTGGGAAGAACTGACATCTTGACAATATTGAGTGTTCATACTCATGTACGTGACATATCTCTTCATTTATTTAATTGTTCTTTGATTTTATCCATCAAAGTTTTGTAGTTTTCCTCATACAGATCTTGTATATATTTTATGATATTTATACCCAAGTGTTTCATTTTGGGAAAGTGCTAGTATAAATTGTGTGTGTGTGTGTGTGTGTGTGTGTGTGTGTGTGCGTGCTCAATCATGTCTGACTCTTTGCAACCGCATGGACTGTAATCTCCCAGGCTTCTCTGTCCATGGGATTCTGCAGGCAAGAATACTGGAGTGGGTTGCCATTTCCTTCTCCAGAGGATCTTCCTGACTCAGGGATTGAACCCAGGACTCTTGTGTCTCCTGCATTGCAGGAGGATTCTTTACCACTGAGCCACCAGGATATTATGTTTTAATTTCAAATTCTACTTTTCACTGGGGCTATATACAAAAGCAATTGACTTTTATAGTAACCTGTATCTATATAGTAGTTCAGTTCAGTTCAGTCGCTCGGTAGTGTCCAACTCTTTGCGACCCCATGAATCGCAGCATGCCAGGCCTCCCTGTCCATCACCAACTCCCGGAGTTCACCCAGACTCATGTCCATCGAGTCAGTGATGCCATCCAGCCATATCATCCTCTGTAATACCCTTCTCCTCCTGCCCCCAATCCCTCCCAGCATCAGAGTCTTTTCCAATGAGTCAACTCTTCACATGAAGTGGCCAAAGTACTGGAGTTTCATCTTTAGCATCATTCCTTCCAAAGAAATCCCAGGGCTGATCTCTTTTAGAATGGACTGGTTGGATTGCATTGAATGGACTGGTTGGATCTCCTTGCAGTCCAAGGGACTCTCAAGAGTCTTCTCCAACACCACAGTTCAAAAGCATCAATTCTTCGGCATTCAGCTTTCTTCACAATCCAACTCTCACATCCATACATGACCACAGGAAAAACTATAGCCTTGACTAGACGGAGCTTTGTTGGCAAAGTAATGTCTCTGCTTTTCAATATGCTATCTAGGTTGGTCATAACTTTCCTTCCAAGAAGTAAGCGTCTTTTAATTTCATGGTTGCAATCACCATCTGCAGTGATTTTGGAGCCCCAAAAAATAAAGTCTGACACTGCTTCCACTGTTTCCACATCTATTTCCATGAAATGATGGGACCAGATGCCATGATCTTCGTTTTCTGAATGTTGAGCTTTAAGCCAACTTTTTCACTCTCCACTTTCACTTTCATCAAGAGGCTTTTTAGTTCCTCTTCACTTTCTGCCATAAGGGTGGTGTCATGTGCATATCTGAGGTTATTGATATTTCTCCCGGCAATCTTGATTCCAGCTTGTGTTTCTTCTAGCCCAGCATTTCTCATGATGTACTCTGCATATAAGCTAAATAAGCAGGGTGACAATATACAGCATTGACATACTCCTTTGCCTATTTGGAACCAGTCTATTGTTCCATGCCCAGTTCTAACTGTTGCTTCCTGACCTGCATATAGGTTTCTCAAGAGGCAGGTCAGGTAGTCTGGTATTTCCATCTCTTTCAGAATTTTCCACAGTTTATTGTGATTTGCACAGTCGAAGGTCTTGGCATAAAGTGAGCTGTATCTAAAACCTTACTATAATCACTTGTTAGTTCCATGAGGGTTTTTTTTTGTGTGTGTCAGTTCTTTCAGCCTTTCTATATACACAATCATATCATCTGCAAACACAGATAGTGTAATTTATTCCTTTCCAATCAGATGTGATGCTGCTGGGGCTATAGCCACAATCCAGGATTGTCCTAAGCAAACCAAGAAGGTACTAGAGAAAAGGATGTATAATTACACCACTATTAGATAGTCAAGTAGAGATAGTCATGTAGGCAATTAGATAAAGAAGCCTGATGTTCCTGGGAGGCATCTCTTCTAGAACGTGTTTGGGAATCATTAGTATGTAGATCATATTTAAAGCTGTAGATTAGACGGGGTCACCTATGGGAATAAGTGTAATCAAGGAAGAAGAGAGGCCCAAGACTACAAGCTGAGTAGACTCCATCATGGGGAAGGAGATGAGGATGAGGAATCAGCAACAGAGACTGAAACAATTGCCGGACGTCACTTATCAAATTTCAGAGATGCTTGAATTTCAGAGAGCCAGAGTGTTCACTGAGTGTTTGCTATCTGCTTGGAGCTTTCCTCCAGCTTTCCTGGAGAAGCTGAACTCAGCTATACCCTACAGGCCTGGGCAAAGAATACAAACCCCACTGCAGGCCAGTATTAGAGCAGAGGGAGGAGTGTGAATGTGCCAGGCAGGTAAAAGCAGACTTCTTCTAAAGGAATGTATAAAACACTTTTACTTTTCACAATCTTGAGAATCAAGGAAGTAATGTCTGTGGACCAGATATGGCCCACAGGCCCTAAATTTGTGATACCTGCTACATGTGAAAACTTTTCATAAAGGCATTCCCCTGTTTCCATGCAGGGTAAATGCATCCCAGAGCCACATAACTATTAACTGGCAGATCCAGAGTTGGAAACTCAAGTCAGTGGACTGCAAAGTTGGCATTCTTTTCACTGCACTAAACTGCTATCCTGGAATTTCTGCAAACCAAACTTTGCTAGAAATTGACTGATAAATCAAAGCATCAAGTTGGCTCCATCTGTATGTCTGTTGAGATGAATGCAAAAGTGGAGAAAATTGTTTTATTTGTTTCGGAATATTTTCATTGATAGCTTTTAAGTATTTCCACTCCTACCCCATCCAAGCAATAGAAAATGGAGACACTTTTTTTTTTTACTGGAAGTCCCATATTTTTGAAGTCTGAAGAAAAGGTATAGAACGTAGGGCCACAGATGTAAGAAAAGGATTGCAGAAGCATCCAGGAACCTTACGGGCCATACAGAGTACTAACTTAAGATGACTCTAAGGACTGAATGACCCCAAAATGCTGCCCAGTGTTCTTGGAGTCAATGAGCTTCTTAAATTTCCTTTCTGCTTTACCTCTAGATTCCAGCTTATCTCTGGATTCTGGCTGTCTATCTATAACAGAAAGCCCGAGTGTTCATGTTGGCTATGCCTCATGTTTTCCCTATGGAACCCACTAGGGGAGTGGTTAGCATGTTGACTTGGAGTCAGCAGGCTGGTGTGTGGGACCAGGCTTGGCCACATACTATCAATATGGCCTTCAGGCAAGTCACCCAGTCTTTCTGGCCCCTATATTTTTTAATTCTAAAATAAGGATAAAAACACCTTTCCCCATTATTTCCTTACATGGTTTGTGATTTGTCTAAGGAAGAACACTTGATTAACTCCGTGAGCATAAGGATTCTTATTTTAAGAGCAAGGAGGGAAAAGGAGTATGCTGGTGTGGAGAGAGGAGATTTGTGAGCAAGGGAAGAGAGAAAGATGGTCAGCTTAGATCAAATATCCACACAGAGTTGACAGAGAGTTAACTCCAAACTTTCTATGCTTTAAAAGTTCTTGAACTTTTAGTGTTTGGAAGGCAATCATGTGTACCCAGGGAGTAAGAATACAATGTCAGGGCAGGGGAAGGGAGGAGATTGGCTTGCTGGCTGCCCAGCTGTGAGATTTCTCACTGTGACTCTAAAGCAGAGAGGGAGCCAATGTTCTGGGGTTCTCGGGCCTTCGGAAATAACAGGACTGAAAATGTGACTATGGATGGTAATTTCAGTGCTGTGGGGAAGGGTTCTAGATAGGTTTGAACTTTTAAATGAGATTTTTTTGTCTTTTTTTTTTAAATTGAAGCATAGTTGATTTATAATAATGTGTTAATTTCTACTGTACAGCAAATTCAAATTGACTGAATTTATAGTGATTCTGCTGTACAGCAAAGTGACACATTCTTTTCATATTCTTTTCCATTATGTTTATCACAGTATATTGAATACAGTTCCCTGTGCTATACAGTAGGGCCTTGTTGTTTATCCTTCCTGTATAATCCCAAACTCCCATTCCATCCTTCCCCCACCCTTGGCAACCACAAGTCTGTTCTTTTTGTCTGTGAGTTTTTTCTGTTTCATAGATAAGTGCATTTCTGTCAAATTTTAGATTTCACAAAAGAGAGTCTTATAGGCAAACAGATAATGCAAGGAGGCTGTCACTCAAATGAGTTTGCAGAAGACTATAGCTCATGAGACTTTCCACATTCCATCACTTCTTTCCTTGTAGTAGCAACACTATGCAAACAGGGCAGATATAATTGTTCTTATTTTACAACTAAGGCTGCTGAGACCATATTGACTGAGAGCTGGTAAATGGCAGAATGGAGACAAGAACATGGTCTGCTGTCTTAGTCTACTCTACCTACCAAGCCATCTGAGGTCCATATTTGTTGAAGCTTAGAGAAGTTAAGTAACTTTTAAAAGGTCACAGAGCAATAAATAGCGGAGCCGGGACTTTCATGCAGGCATTCAGACTCTGTATCCCATGCACTTTCCACTATCGCTCAGGGTCACTAAGAGGCAGTAGAAAGGTTATCTGACAACATCTTGGCACTCAGCAGGTACTCTCATCCCAGCCTCAGTGAGACGGCATTCCATGACAGCGGGTGATACACCTGGGCCTGCTATCCCTGCCTGGAAACATGCCGCACGGCCTTCACCACATGGTTAGGTGCTGCTTTTGAAGTTGTATTTTTTTTATGTCCCATCTTAAGGACTCTGCTACTAAGGACTAGAAGAGAATATCAAAAGAAGGTAAATCAAACAGCCTCATGCAATCTGTCTGGTATAAGAATACAGTGGTGTGGAGGTGGAATTCAAGAGTTTTAGACAAACAGCTGAATTGCTGGGTTGGAGGAGAAAGGCCTCTGTCATGCCAGGTCAAGTATGGAAGGCAGCTCAGGGTCCCCATGATGAAGAAATGAAGCAAAAGGGGCCCTGGTAACTTGCAGTGGGTACAGACCTCCTCTGAGATTTTGACAGCATAGAGATGGGGACAATTTCATAGTGCCTTGGAAATTTTAAAGTAAATAGTGGGTTCCCTTGAATGCACAGGAACAGTAAGTTTCTTATAAGCAATAACATAGTCAAACAGGAAATGTCTCTATTGGGGTCAAGATCATTTAATAAATGTCATGGGGAGAGCTGCTGCTGCTGCTAAGTCACTTTAGTCGTGTCCGACTCTGTGTGACCCCATAGACGGCAGCCCACCAGGCTCCCCCATCCCTGGGACTCTCCAGGCAAGAATACTGGAGTGGGTTGCCATTTCCCTCTCCAATGCATGAAAGAGAAAAGTGAAAGTGAAGTCGCTCAGTCTGTCCGACTGTTAGCGACCCCATGGACTGCAGCCCACCAGGCTACTCCATCCATTGGATTTTCCAGGCAAGAGTACTGGGGTGGGGTGCCATTGCCTTCCCCACATGGGGAGAGCAGTAGCTCTGAAATAGAGAAAAGGGGGATGGGAGGTGGTAAGGAGTTGTCTAGGATATGTCAGAGGAAGTGATGATGTTCACAATAATATCTCACTGTGAGTAAATGAGTGAGTCAGTCATGTCCATCTCTTTGCAACTCCATGGACTGTAACCTGCCAAGCTCCTCTGTCCATGGAATTCTCCAGGCAGGAATACTGGAGTGGGTAGCCTTTCCCTTCTCCAAGGTCATCTTCCCAACATAGGGATCGAGCCCAGGTCTCCCACTTTGCAGATGGATTCTTTACCATCTGAGCCACCAAGGAAGCCCAGTATCTCACTGTAGGAGAGAAAATTGACAGCAGTTGAGTTAGAATTGATCAAACTTGTTTTTCATTTCCACTGTATTTTATATTGCAAAACAAGTTTTCTGAAGCTGATTTTGTGTGTGTGTGTGTGCATGTGTGTGGCAAGATTAAGCAGCACAGAGTCTTTTGATTAGGCCAGAGTAGAAAATATTGGTCTATTCCATTCTCCAATGGTCTGTTTTATTTTGTTCTGAGTGAAGTGTCACTAACTGCAGTGGAAGGAGTGTATGTGGCTAGTAAGGTTTAGTCTTGTTAACAGTGCTGAAGTTTTCTTATCTCTTTGTCACAGCTGACACTTTTAGTACTGTGCAAGGGATCAGAAAGATTGACGGGAAGTAAATAAGCAGAGTTTCTGAGTGATGCTTCAGTTACAGTTTCCGTTGTGTATGTATGTACATACATATTCAGAGAATCAAGTGGCTTTCACTGATCATTTTTAGTTTGTTATAACATGAATGTGGAATTCCCAGGAATGAACCATAATGACACTTTAAAATTTTTAATTGGAAGATGATTGCTTTACAGTATTGTGATGATTTCTGCCATACATCAAAATGAATCAGCCATAGGTATATATATGTCCCCTTTCTCTTGAACATCCCTTCCACCTCCCACCCCATCCCAGGCTCTCTAGGTTGTCACAGAGCACAGGTTTGAGCTCCTTGCACAAAATGACAATTTAAAGAGAAACTATTGGCGGGGGGTAGCCCTATAAAAACAGTTTCATTTTAGTTCTATACATGAAGAATGACAGTGAACTTATAAGATGAATAGTGGCCTGGGAAGGAGAAGATGTGGACTCAAATCCTGACATCTTCTCTGAAATAAAGGCTCATTTTCAGCCTGGGCTTCCATAGAACAAGGGGAGTAAAGCAAAGAGATGGTGTGTAAGGCCCCTTCAAGTTCTGAATTTTGAATCTGTGATTCATTCTGATGAATGGAGAGCAAAATGCTACTTATCCCGGAACTGTTTATCCCTTCTGTAGAATTTTAGAGCTAAAAGACACTGTTCGGGACAATCTCGGATGAGTTAAATTATTTGATGGAGGCTGCATGTTTGATTTTTTCCTAGAGCTGGATCTAGGTCCAGGTAATTGATTCCTAGCCCAGTGTTCCTTCTAGTCCATCTGATTTCCCATCATTTTGCAATTATTGGGCACCTAGCAGCAGCAGCAACCATGTGTGAGACCCTGTGTCTAGGCACTGGGAATATTAGAAAATCCAGTCCTGTTCTCAAGGAGATCCTGGTCTGACTGGGGAGAAAATACATCTGCCTCAGGAGGGAGCCATTGACACAGTACAGGTAGCCTCTGTCTTGTCTTGGTTATAGTAATACCACGCTCTCCTGGTTTTCTTCTACATCTTCCGGCAGCCTTCCTGGACTTCCTGAAACCATGCTTAAATTTTTAAAAAAAATCTGTTTCTAGAGAAAAGAAATCTGCCTTGCTGCCTTCATACCACCTGCTCTTTAAGTCTAAATTCCAGCTGTCCCAGAGACCGTGACATCTGTAGGCAGTTGTTTCCTGGTGTGGCAGAGTGACAAGCCCTATGTTTTCTTTTAGCATCTCCAAAGGATATTCCTAAAATGCAATTTGGCTGAGTTACTGGGTACACGTGGTGAGCCAAAAATTAACCCTGGGTTTTCTAATTTGCTGTGGGAAAGTGATGGAACCACTTTGGTTTTCCAGTTGCAAACTGGAAATAATATTTGGCAATGGATCCTCTTCTGAATATTAGAGTCATCATGATTGAGAACTATGACATGATTGAGAACAATGCCTCTCCACAGGCAATTGCATTCATTCTTATGGCTTCAGCCCCCTCTATGTACCAGTGAGATAGCCATCCCACTGGGTATCCCCTCCGAAACACCAGGGGCTAGAATGCTCTTCCTCCTGCCCTACCTACATATCCACGTAGTCACCAAGCCCTAACACCTAACACCTACCTCTCTCTCAAATTGACCATCCCAGTTAAGTCTCCATTTTCTCTCCATGGGCTTCTTTCCTGGTGGCCTCCTCCACATCCCTGGCTCTCCTTCAATACATCTTTCACACCAGTAGTGTCCCGAGCACTGGGGGAAGGGAAGATCTGCCCAGGTGCAGACAGTTGCTGGATGATCTGACTGTAAAGGGTTGAAAAGCAATAATTATATGTATTAAAAGTCAGCCTGTTTATTACCAGCATGCACAGGAAATTCTAAATAATTTTGGCAATGGAATACTAATCCCTGAAAAAAATCTTTTTAAGATGTAAGTTCAATTATTGTGGTAGCTGCTGAATTTTAATAATTTTAATAACAATTATATAAGCTTTAGTTAGCCATTTTAATACTTATCCTCTAATAAACATTCCAGTCTATTGATACATGGAAATTACTCAAGAAATGTCCTAATTACATAGTAGTCTCCTGAACATAGCGGATACTTCAGACCAATCTGCATTGATTTGAAAGTTGAGTTCATGATGGATCAGAATCAGAAATTGTGGATTATTTCTAGTTCATGTCTCTAGTCCTTATGTGACTACACATTCAAGCATTTAACCAGTAGATCCAAACTAAACAATAGCATAGGGATTATAAAGATAAGGAAACAGAACTTGAGTTACTTCAGTTCTATTATTCTATGTGACCTCATAGAGACTTCATAATTTTAACTAAAACAGCAAAACGTTGGTGCATGTACTTTTTTGTTCATACGTGAAGTGATTTGCTACATTTCAAAAATGCCTTTAACACGGAAAATACATTTTTAAAGCTACTGGGGCTTCCAAGGTGGTGGCAAAGAACCCACCTACCAATGCAGGAGACTTAAGAGATGCAGGTTCGAGCCCTGGGTCAGGGAGATCCCCTGGAGGAGGAAATGGCAACCCACTCCAGTATCCTTGCCTGGAGAATCCCATGGACAGAGGAGCCTGGCAGGATATAGTCCATGAGGCGGCAGAGATTTGGACATGACTGAGTGATTAAGCACAGCACACAGCACAGCCCTAAAGCTAAACCAGTCCAGAAAATAATATTATAGAAAATAATTTTGCCCTATAGAGGAGGGAGGTTGTTAAAAATGATTTATAAAACCTCCATGAGGTAGGCAGAGTGATATTTTCTTAAATTCAGATCTGATCCTTGCTTAATCCCATTGAGTTCAGCCTTCATCATGCCCTGCAAAGCACACATAGTGTGACCTGACCTATCTTACAGCCTTGTCCCGGGTCACTCCTCATCACTGTCTAAATGCTAGTCATGCCAGCCTTTATTATTTTCTCTGTGCCAAGCCCTCTGGCCTCAGAGCCTCTCTCGCCTGCCACCCTCCCCCTTTGACATGTGAATTCTCATCTTCCTCCATTCAGTATAAATATCTCTCCACCTCTCCTCTCAGCATAAGTATCTCTTCCTAGGGAAGGCTTCTCTAACTTTCCAATGTCACCTTGTGATATTGTGATTTGTAAGAAATGTGTATTTGGTCATTCAGATGGGCAAAAATACATTTTTTACATATTTTTGTCTTTGTCCATGTTCCTGGCTCACAGTTCCCCGAATCCTTGGAATTTCCTGGGCAATAAGAGCAATGGTAGTATATTTTGTTATTATATTTGGTCTCTTTTCTTCTTCAGAGCCATAAAGATGGAACAGGTATCTTATTATTCATAACTTTTCCATCACAACTGGTTTAGTTAATGAGTGACTTTTGGAGACATGTATGGATAGGGGCTGGGTGCAGAGAAACTAACCATAGAACTTGATTCTTCTACATCTTCCGGCAGCCTTCCTGGACTTCCTGAAACCATGCTTAAATTTTTAAAAAAAATCTGTTTCTAGAGAAAAGAAATCTGCCTTGCTGCCTTCATACCACCTGCTCTTTAAGTCTAAATTCCAGCTGTCCCAGAGACCGTGACATCTGTAGGCAGTTGTTTCCTGGTGTGGCAGAGTGACAAGCCCTATGTTTTCTTTTAGCATCTCCAAAGGATATTCCTAAAATGCAATTTGGCTGAGTTACTGGGTACACGTGGTGAGCCAAAAATTAACCCTGGGTTTTCTAATTTGCTGTGGGAAAGTGATGGAACCACTTTGGTTTTCCAGTTGCAAACTGGAAATAATATTTGGCAATGGATCCTCTTCTGAATATTAGAGTCATCATGATTGAGAACTATGACATGATTGAGAACAATGCCTCTCCACAGGCAATTGCATTCATTCTTATGGCTTCAGCCCCCTCTATGTACCAGTGAGATAGCCATCCCACTGGGTATCCCCTCCGAAACACCAGGGGCTAGAATGCTCTTCCTCCTGCCCTACCTACATATCCACGTAGTCACCAAGCCCTAACACCTAACACCTACCTCTCTCTCAAATTGACCATCCCAGTTAAGTCTCCATTTTCTCTCCATGGGCTTCTTTCCTGGTGGCCTCCTCCACATCCCTGGCTCTCCTTCAATACATCTTTCACACCAGTAGTGTCCCGAGCACTGGGGGAAGGGAAGATCTGCCCAGGTGCAGACAGTTGCTGGATGATCTAACTGTAAAGGGTTGAAAAGCAATAATTATATGTATTAAAAGTCAGCCTGTTTATTACCAGCATGCACAGGAAATTCTAAATAATTTTGGCAATGGAATACTAATCCCTGAAAAAAATCTTTTTAAGATGTAAGTTCAATTATTGTGGTAGCTGCTGAATTTTAATAATTTTAATAACAATTATATAAGCTTTAGTTAGCCATTTTAATACTTATCCTCTAATAAACATTCCAGTCTATTGATACATGGAAATTACTCAAGAAATGTCCTAATTACATAGTAGTCTCCTGAACATAGCGGATACTTCAGACCAATCTGCATTGATTTGAAAGTTGAGTTCATGATGGATCAGAATCAGAAATTGTGGATTATTTCTAGTTCATGTCTCTAGTCCTTATGTGACTACACATTCAAGCATTTAACCAGTAGATCCAAACTAAACAATAGCATAGGGATTATAAAGATAAGGAAACAGAACTTGAGTTACTTCAGTTCTATTATTCTATGTGACCTCATAGAGACTTCATAATTTTAACTAAAACAGCAAAACGTTGGTGCATGTACTTTTTTGTTCATACGTGAAGTGATTTGCTACATTTCAAAAATGCCTTTAACACGGAAAATACATTTTTAAAGCTACTGGGGCTTCCAAGGTGGTGGCAAAGAACCCACCTACCAATGCAGGAGACTTAAGAGATGCAGGTTCGAGCCCTGGGTCAGGGAGATCCCCTGGAGGAGGAAATGGCAACCCACTCCAGTATCCTTGCCTGGAGAATCCCATGGACAGAGGAGCCTGGCAGGATATAGTCCATGAGGCGGCAGAGATTTGGACATGACTGAGTGATTAAGCACAGCACACAGCACAGCCCTAAAGCTAAACCAGTCCAGAAAATAATATTATAGAAAATAATTTTGCCCTATAGAGGAGGGAGGTTGTTAAAAATGATTTATAAAACCTCCATGAGGTAGGCAGAGTGATATTTTCTTAAATTCAGATCTGATCCTTGCTTAATCCCATTGAGTTCAGCCTTCATCATGCCCTGCAAAGCACACATAGTGTGACCTGACCTATCTTACAGCCTTGTCCCGGGTCACTCCTCATCACTGTCTAAATGCTAGTCATGCCAGCCTTTATTATTTTCTCTGTGCCAAGCCCTCTGGCCTCAGAGCCTCTCTCGCCTGCCACCCTCCCCCTTTGACATGTGAATTCTCATCTTCCTCCATTCAGTATAAATATCTCTCCACCTCTCCTCTCAGCATAAGTATCTCTTCCTAGGGAAGGCTTCTCTAACTTTCCAATGTCACCTTGTGATATTGTGATTTGTAAGAAATGTGTATTTGGTCATTCAGATGGGCAAAAATACATTTTTTACATATTTTTGTCTTTGTCCATGTTCCTGGCTCACAGTTCCCCGAATCCTTGGAATTTCCTGGGCAATAAGAGCAATGGTAGTATATTTTGTTATTATATTTGGTCTCTTTTCTTCTTCAGAGCCATAAAGATGGAACAGGTATCTTATTATTCATAACTTTTCCATCACAACTGGTTTAGTTAATGAGTGACTTTTGGAGACATGTATGGATAGGGGCTGGGTGCAGAGAAACTAACCATAGAACTTGAACTTCAAACTCATGACCTCTGGAAAGGGAAGAAGGGCGGGACTCTGAATCAGACACCAATGGCCAGTGATCTAACCAATCATGCCCTTGTAATGAAGCCTCCATAAAAATCCCAAAGGTTTTTTCAGAGAGTTTCCAAGTTGCGGAACTGGAACTCTTCCAAATAGCACCTATTGGGCCTCAAACTACCTGAGGACAGAGCTCCTTTGTTCAAGACCTTGTAGTGTGTATCCCTTCATCTGGCTGTTGATTTGTATCCTTTGATGCCCTTTGTAATAAACTGGTAATCTAGTGAGTAAAAAGGTTTCCTGAGTTCTGTGAGCCACTCTAGAAACTTAATTGAGCCCAAGGAGGGGTTCATGGGGACCTCTGATTTATAGCCAGCTGATCAGAAGCAAAGGTAGCCCCTGGCCTTGCAGTTATCATCTGATGTCAGGGGCAGTCTTGTGGGACTGAGCTCTTAGCCTGTGGGATCTGACACTGCTCCAGATGGTGTCGGGACTGAGCTGAATTGTAGGACACCCAGCTGGAGTTGGGGAATTGCTTGGTGATTTGGGAACTCTCCCAAACACACAGTAATTGGGTTCAGAACCCTAACATTTCTAATATAATCGCTCAGCTTCTAATACTTCAGCATTTATCAGGGTTGCTAACTCAGTTTTGCATGTGACCATCTGATGAAGGCCAGCCTCCCCACTAGCCTCTGAGTGGCGTGAGGGCCGGCACCATTTCTGTGTGGTTACATGTTTCCTGACACGTCGGCACTTGAGAACCTTTGTGGCACGAGTAGCCCTTTTTTGTGGTGTTGTTGAAGGGCGTTAAGGTTTATTATTGTTCTTTAATCCCCCCTCACCGTCCCAGGGAAGTAGGTCGAGACTGAAGACTGCTGTGTCCTGGAGGATCATTGGCTGATGGCTCTGGTTCGCCACCAGCCCAGCTCTCTCACGGAGAAGGCAATGACATCCCACTCCAGTACTCCTGCCTGGAAAATCCCACGGATAGAGGAGCCTGGTGGGCTGCAGTCCATGGGGTCGCTAATAGTCAGACACGACTGAGCGACTTCACTTTCACTTTTCACTTTCATGCATTGGAGAAGGAAATGGCAACCCACTCCAGTGTTCTTGCCTGGAGAATCCCAGGGATGGGGGAACCTGGTAGGCTGCCTATGGGGTCACACAGAGGCTATGGGGTCGCACAGAGTCAGACACGACTGAAGTGACTTAGCAGCTCTCTCACTGTTGCTGCCATGCTGGCCAGGCTATGACAGACCAGGGCCTGAAGCGACTTTTCCAGCACTTCAGGGGTGTTCTTCAGGTATCACCATGGGCCCCCCTGTAGAACAGTTTTTGCCCTGCAGGGAATTGCATGGATTGGATTCTAATGACTTTTTACTCACTTTCCCACTCCCTCCCCATAAAACAGTATCTCTTTTTCATGGAATTATATAAAAATGTAATATAGTGAACGTGCCACTACATTCACTTGGTTTAAAAAATGAACATAGCATAAAAAGGCATCCTTTGAGAAGTGACACTCTCATTCACATTGTATTAATTTGCTTGTGCTGTGTGTGCTCTGCTAAGTTGCTTCAGTCGTGTCCAACTCTGCGATTCCATGGACTATAGCCAGCCAGGCTCCTCTGTCCATGGGATTCTCCAGGCAAGAATACTGGAGTGGGTTGCCATGCCCTCCTCCAGGGGATCTTCCCAACCCAGGGGTTCTTTACCACTAGTGCCACCCCAGAAGACCATTAATTTGCTTAGAGGTGTCTTAGCAAAGGTCTGTAATCTGAGTGGCTTCAGCCACATAAATTTATTGTCTTATGGTTCTGGAGGCTGAAAGTCTGAGATCAAGATATCAGCAGGGATGGTTCCTTCTGAGGCTGTCAGGAAGAATACATTCCAGGCCTCTCTTCTTGGTTCTGTTGGTTGGTTGACAATCTTTGGCGTTCCTTGGTTTGTAAAGCATCACCCTGATCTCTGTCTTCATCTTCACATGGCATTCTCCCTATGTGCACGTCTTCCCGACCCAGGAATCGAACCAGGGTCTCCTGCATTGCAGGAAGATTCTTTACCAACTGAGCTATCAGGGAAGCCTTATAGGTATTTCCTCCCAAAACATTATGGGAAAGACACACGTGTATAGGTATATTGTTGGGGATGAAGAAATTTTCCTCCACCTTTCTAAGTTCTTCTGGCTGCTCTAAGGATTAAATTGGCATTAGATAGAGTAGCAGGAAGACAATCACACAAAATTATAATAACATGTATACATGGGAGAGACCCAGAAAGACTGAGTAACTCACCAAAATGACTAAAACCCTCACCTTAAATACCATCTTCAACTAAAGATAAAACAGGATGTTGAGGGTAGTTGTTTAGGACTTCAAAGGGGAGGAAGGTAAATCCCATAAAGATGGAAAAGCAGATGTTTGTAAACAGATGTTTGCTGGGCCATGAGACACAATGGGACATGGAGTGGACCCAGATCTCTAAGAGTCCCCTCACCACACTCAGCCCATGTTCACTGCAGACGTCTCCGGTGACAGCTCTGTTCCTGTAAGAGATCACAGCCTCTTTCTAAATTCTTCAGGCAGTTAGGTGGAAGGTCAAAGTTTCTTCCTGAGTTTTGTAGGCCTTGATCGTTTTCAACTCAAAATAATCTGCAAGACAAAGAGAAATGTTAGGTGGCAAATTTTGTTACCCTATAATATATACACCCATACATACATATATATATATGGTATATGTGTGATATGTGTATAAAGATACATATTTGTGTTATCTGGGAGGTGCTGAGCATAATAACATTATAAAATGACTTGAAGATTCTACTATTACCATTTAAAACTTCTTTTTAGAATATTAATTTTTTGCTATTCTCCCTTTATTTATTCTCATCCAGTTACTGGGGGCTATTCCTTTTCTGCACAATATTGCCCCAAGTTTTCAAAAGCCCAATACATTTTAGTTATGTCTTCAGTTAAGGGTTTTTAATAGTGGAAAATATGCCTGGGAGTTTGAACATAATGTCCATTTAAAACAATGGTTTCTTAAGTGCTTTGTTTAGCATGTGCACCTATGCATAAATTAGTTTGAAAACTTGTCTGACAGAAGCTGTCAACAAAGAGTTTTGAATATTCAATAAGACTTTCCAGGCTTTGTCTAAGTTCAGAGATAAACAGTTTAGAAGGACAGAAGGTGTCTGTTCTCTATTGACTTTCATGGATCATTGGGTGTGCAAATACTGGACTCTTTCTGGCTATTCAGTTCAGTTCAGTCGCTCAGTCATGTCATCTGACTCTTTGCGACCCCATGAACCTCAGCATGCCAAGCCTCCCTGTCTATCACCAACTCTCGGAGTCCACCCAAACCCATGTCCATCGAGTCAGTGATGCCATCCAACCATCTCATCCTCTGTCGTCCCCTTCTCCTCCTGCCCTTAATCTTTCCCAGCATCAGAGTCTTTTCCAATCAGTCAGCTCTTCATATCAGGTGACCAAAATATTGGAGTTTCAGCTTCAACCTCAGTCCTTCCAATGAACACCCAGGACTGACCTCCTTTAGGATGAACTGGTTGGATCTCCTTGCAGTCCAAGGGACTCTCAAGAGTCTTCTCCAACACCACAGTTCAAAAGCATCAATTCTTCGGCGCTCAGCTTTCTTTACAGTCCAACTCTCACATCCATACATGACCACTGGAAAAACCATACCCTTGACTAGATGGACCTTTGCTGACAAAGTAATGTCTCTGCTTTTTAATAAGCTGTCTAGGTTGGTCATAATTTTTCTTCCAAGGAATAAGCGTCTTCTAATTTCATGGCTGCAGTCACCATCTGCAGTGATTTTTGGAGCCCAGAAAAATAAAGCCAACCATTGTTTCCACTGTTTCCCCATCTATTTGCCATGAATTGATGGGACCAGATGCCATGATCTTAGTTTTCTGAATGTTGAGCTTTAAACCAACTTTTTCACTTTCCTCTTTCACTTTCATCAAGAGGCTTTTTAGTTCCTCTTCACTTTCTGCCATAAGGGTGGTGTCATCTGCATATCTGAGGTGACTGATATTTCTCCCAGCAATCTTGATTCCAGCTTGTGCTTCCTCCAGCCCAGTAACTTATGTACTCTGCACATAAGTTAAATAAGCAGGGTGGCAATATAATAACAGGCAAACAACAGCAAGTCTACTCTTCAGAATAGCAAAATTACTCACTCAGAGGGCATGTGTGTCTTTGTATGTGTGTGTGTGTGTGTGTTTAGAATTCTTTTTATCCAGGAAACAGCACATAGGACACATAGTAGGAGCTCAGTAAGAATTTAGTCAAGAATTACAAACATTTTTTCAGAGCTAGAAAGACATCTCTTAGAGATTATCTAGGTTATTCCATCTCCTTATCAGCTCCCCCCTTTTTGTAAATGATGATCCTGAAGCCCTAAGCGAGTGACTGAGGGGCTGGTGATTGCTCAGATACTTGACCTGTTTGGAGGGATCTTATAAAAAGCAGTCATCTTGCATTTTTGCACCGATGTCTTTAAGGATTCAACTTGAGTCACTCTGTGGCTCCCCAAGATGCAGCACTGTCAAGAACGCTTTCCTTTTTGCTTTTTTAGCACCTTATTTGCCCTCTTCAAATTTCATGGATTATTAAACTTTCAAGGCAAGATATTCTTTATAGCTATGTTACAAATTTTCCTTTTTATAAGGGTCTGTGAAATAAATTTCTCAAGAAACTCAGACTGAGGAATATTTGTCATTCTTCTGATAACTTGTTTGTGTTTACTTTATGGAAAGTATGATTATGCTTTCTTCTTTAACTTTGCTGTAAGGAAATCCAGACTCAGATTTGTGACATTAAACATGTTTTTTAATGTAAAAATAAGTATTTATTTTGTGTATATGGTAGCTCTTAGACCCTGAAAGTGAAATCAAACATCTTAATAAGACAGAGCATGTTATGACTTATATTTTGTGAACTACCCTAAAACTTTGTCCTCAGTTTTTTCTGCCTTCTTTTCCTGCTTATTCTTATTTTCTCCCTCCTTGTTTTTATCTTATCGAACTATGGATATTTTGAAGCTGTATGAGATCCTTTTCAATATTATGCTTAACAAGCATCTTCTACTATTTATTGCACATCAAAGTATGTGAGAAACTGTCAATAGACCCATTGTAGAATTTGTGGTGAGACAAACTTAAAAGATGGAGAATCCAATTACACTGTCTTTTTAGTATTGGAAAAAAAATTGGGAGCCCTAATCTGTGTGTCTGCAAAGAGTTGGACATGACTGACCAACTGAACTGAATAGGTGAGGTCGCAAAGAATTGAACAATGACAATAACAATAGGCAGAAAGAATATAAAAAGAATAGAGGGTTCTTTCAACTTCAAAGAGGTGCTAATGGGAAAATAGATATTGTATTAAACACATATTTTAAAATATAGTATACCTTACAAATATACAGTTGACTGCTGAACAGTGTGAGAGTGTGGGGATGGAGCAGGAAGCTGGATAGTTTGTAGAATCAGGACTCAAACCCTAGTAGCAAAGAATTGAACAATGACAATAACAATAGGCAGAAAGAATATAAAAAGAATAGAGGGTTCTTTCAACTTCAAAGAGGTGCTAATGGGAAAATAGATATTGTATTAAACACATATTTTAAAATATAGTATACCTTACAAATATACAGTTGACTGCTGAACAGTGTGAGAGTGTGGGGATGGAGCAGGAAGCTGGATAGTTTGTAGAATCAGGACTCAAACCCTAGTGTTTTTGTTTTTTTTTTAAATTTTAAAAATCAATTTTATTTAATTTTGAAGATATTCTTCTTTTAGTTAAAGATCTGTAAAATGAAAATACAGGTGCAATATTTACTGAAAAAAAAAATTCTCATGTAAGTGGGCCCATACAGCTGAAACCTGCTTCAAAGGTCACCTGTAATCCATTAAGAGTGAACGTAACTCATGATTCCCTCAAGTAGTTTAGTAGCCCTGAATGGCAGTTATAGGCTTAAGTCTGACCTGAAAATTATATCGTGGGATGACTCAACCCCAGAAATGTGGAATGTTTCAGTATCTCGTCTGTGAGTTTTATAGTCCTTGTTAAAGATATAAATAGGGCTCTGTCTCACCTGTTTTTGAATAAGATTTCAGTCTTCATTTCAGCTAATCATTCTAGTTGTTAGGGATTTTTAGAAAACTGAAGAAACAGCCCCAAAAGTTGATTGGAAAAGTAGTTTGGGATGGCTTAAATTGTTTTCTTTATGAGTTAATAGATTTTCATCTTATAAGTTAAGACTAAAGTGTTTATGAGAATCAAGCCCATATTTTGTGTAAAAAACCGGTAGGTATTTATGCTATTATAAAGTTTAAGAGGATTTGATTTATTAAAATTTTAACAGATGATCTTATGATTCTAACTGATATATAACTGAATACACGTTTTATTAACATAAGCTAGGATTTATATCCTCAAGACTTGGAGGCCTCTTTTTTCTCTGCCTCCTTGCAAATCACTGTAAGAAAATAATTAGTGTAACTCAATTACTCAACAGTTTACAGGCTGATGCTTAATTTCTAGGTGCTGTTTCCTCTTGTGTGCCAGCTGTCTTATTTTCCCTGGAGGTACTGTGCACTTTCACACCTACTGTGTTTCTTCAGGCTGTTGGACACTCCCTGCCCTGTTTCTGCTTGGAAAAACTTAACCCATCCTTGAAGGCACAGTGGAAAAGTCTCCTTGACTGACATCTTCCACCTCCTCCTCTCCAAGAAGGATTTTCTGCGTCCTCTGTGTCTGGTTTCCCTGCCCAGAAAGAAGTATCTTTGACTGTCAGTGGTGTGCTCATGCGTCCATAAAGGCACAATGTCTGGTCATAATAATCACTTAATACTTATTAAATTGAGCTAACCTAGTGAGTTAGATTCGGAGAAGGCAATGGCACCCCATTCCGTACTCTTGCCTGGAAGATCCCATGGATGGAGGAGCCTGGTGGGCTGCAGTCCATGGGGTCGCTAAGAGTTGGACATGACTTAGTGACTTCACTTTCATTTTTCACTTTCATGCATTGGAGAAGGAAATGGCAACCCGCTCCAGTGTTCTTGCCTGGAGAATCCCAGGGACAGTGGAGCCTGGCGAGCTGCCGTCTATGGGATCGCAGAGTCGGACACGAGTGAAGTGACTTAGCAGCAGCAGCAATGAGTTACATTGGCATAAGTTAAATCTGCTGACCAGCTAGATAACAGACCATTCATTACTCAGCCAGCTGGTCAGCAGATTTAACTTATGCCAATGTAACTCATTGGGGGCTTTCCTGGTGACTCAGTGGTAAAAATCACCTGCAGGAGATATGAGTTCAATCCCTGGGTCGGGAAGATACCCTGGAGAAGGAAATGGCAACTTGTTCCAGTATTCTTGCCTGAGAAAGCCCATGGATAGTGGAGCCCAGTGGGCTACAGTCCATGGGGTTCACGGAGTTGGACACAACTTAGTGAGCACAAGCAAAATCATAGGTATTTGAAAGATAATCTAGTTGTAGCTCATATTTTGTGTTCTATGGGGAATTTAATTTGAAGGAAGGTTTCTGTAAACATGGAACAACATGAAAGCCACTTATTCTGGACAAACTATTTTCTGATGAATAAATAAAGTTTTTAATATAAAATCTAGGTAGTCTGATTTCTTCTGAAAAATTAAAATACCCAGCAACATAGTTTCAGTTTCTCATTCTTGAAAAGTGTCAATCTTCTTGGAACCCCTGCCACAGTCCTCCCCACTCCCTGATGCAGAAGTGAACTATCAAGAGCAGTACCAAACCCCCCAAATGCTGACTCTGGCACCATAGAAATACACCTGGCTTCTTCCTTCATGTTATTTGACTATCACTGAAGGCTACTGAACTTGAGGCTCCAGAGATTTGCAGTAGATGGGTTTCTATGAAGTATTGGGGGGGATATTGTTTACAAATTAAACTCTTTCTGAAATGCATATACTCTGCTATTTAGAGGAATCAATTGTAACTGTAAACTAACTCTTCATCAGATGAGCACTGCTGCTGTTGCTGCTAAATCACTTCAGTTCAGTTCAGTTCAGTCGCTCAGTCGTGTCCGACTCTTTGTGACCTCATGAATCACAGCACACCAGGCCTCCCTGTCCATCACCAACTCCCGGAGTTTACCCAAACTCATGTCCATAGAGTCGGTGATGCCATCCAGCCATCTCATCCTCTGTCGTCCCCTTCTTCTGCCCCCAGTCCCTCCCAGCATCAGAGTCTTTAGCAATGAGTCAACTCTTCACATGAGATGGCCACAGTACTGGAGTTTCAGCTTCAGCATCATTCCTTCCAAAGAAATCCCAGGGCTGATCTCCTTCAGAATGGACTGGTTGGATCTCCTTGCAGTTCAAGGGACTCTCAAGAGTCTTCTCCAACACCACAGTTCAAAAGCATCAATTCTTCGGCGTTCAGCCTTCTTCATAGTCCAATTCTCACATCCATACGTGACCACAGGAAAAACCATAGCCTTGACTAGATGTGTCTAATTCTTTATGACCTCATGGACTGTAGCCTTCCAGGCTCCTCTGTCCGTGGGATTCTCCAAGCAAGAATCCTGTAGTGGGTTGCCATTTCCTTCTCCAGTGGATCATCCTGACCCAGGGATTGAACCCTCTAATGAGCTCACTTGATTGCATTTCTGTTACCTTGACAAGAGCTACAGCTCAGTTTGGCAGACAATTCTGAGAGTTCAATTTGTCCTATTAAAATTCTATAAAAATTTTTTTCCTTTTATTACTTACTTTTGCACAGGGGAAGCTTGGGTTTAGTGTGATTGTTCTTCCTGTGCAGTAATCTGTTTATGTGGCTTTCTTTTCCTGCATGGATAAGGTCATAGTTCTTATAGTTTTTGGCATGAGAATAAAATGGTTGGCAAGACAAGCCACAATAATCTGAGCAACAATAATTTATGCCAGGGGCATGGTGAGCTCATTAGAATTATAAATTCAAGCTTTTTTTTCACCATAGGAAGATTTCCTTCTTATATATGATTTTTAAAAACTTTTATTAGTGTATCAATTTCATATAAAATTTACACATGCTTAGCGGTAAAGAGTTCAGTGATTTTTGGCTTCAGAACATTTTCATCATCCCCAAAAGTCCCTTTGTCCTCACTTGCAGTTAATCCCTTCTCCCTCCCACCCACCAAGTCCTAGCAAAACCTTAGCTAGGAACATACTCGCGCCAGTCCTGACCTCATCACTTCCACCACCAATGCTACCAGACAAGGGTGTTGCCATCACTCCAAGTGGAGCGAACTCCCTTCCCCCGGAGCACAGCCTGCCCCTTGCCTACTAAGCTGGAGGGGCTCCAGGCAAGAATGCTTCAGACTCCCACTGTTCCTACTTAAAGGTCAGCTCCTTTTTTTAAGCACAAATGTTTCACAGATTATTGTTTAATGCTGTTGGGGGAAAAGGGTTTTTTGACCTCACGCAGCCAGAAGACTCCCTTTTATATTGTTTTTCTGGATGATATCAATGGCCAACTAATTGGAAATTTGTAATCTATTGCTGTCTCTTTTTATGTTACCATCTTCATCTGTTTCCTTTGCTCTGCACCACCTTCAAGATGGGCTGTAGTTAGCTATTACAGCACTAGATTTATTTACATTTATGTCATTTCCTTGCGGTCTACCTTTTTATATCAGCCTGGTATCTCAGTTCTGTTTTTATTGGGTTTTTTTCATAATTTTGTGAAGTTACTTGCTTCTGTATTTTTGAAAATAGATATGCTTTTAAAATTTTTACTTGATTTTATAATATTAATAATTTTTCTCTGTATTTTTACAGCAAGAATATTCTTTGGTTTGTAAATGTCCCATGTTATATAACTTTCCAAAGTACTCAATTTGAACAAAGAACAATATGTTCCAGTCTGATATTTGCCCGCTGAGAGGACCCATATTCTATTTGGATTCTCTTGTCACCTACCAATGCACCATCAGAATTCCCTTTTGGGAAATATGCTAGAGGCCAACCAGATGCACACATCCCTAGCATTTAAGTTTTTAATGTCTAGAAGACATTTATCCTGTTCAATATTACTTTATTGAGGTGTGACTATTTTTGTTCCCATTACCTGGTTTTCTAACTATAGTGTATGTATTACTGAAAATTTGAATCAGCATATAGCTCATGCTTTGTTGGAAGTAGAACATCCAGTCTCCCAAGTGGATTCCTTCCTCTTTCTGCCCCCACCTACTTAGGTCTTAACCCGACAGAGTATAATTTTGATGGGCTCTTGAGCTCATGGCCAAATTCAAACACTGGTTGTTGTAAGTTTCCCTAGGAATGAAACACTGAAGAATCCTCCAGGAAGAATTCTTTTAGTGAGGAAGATTCTCTAATACAATGGTTATTTTTCACATCTGTGTTGCTGTCTTTCAGAGATCTTTATATATGAGCTCACCAGTCATCATTTATCAGTATGACTCATCTACATTATGGTTAGAACTAATTCCTCTTGGTGATTTAAAAACATCCTTGATATCATTGATTTAGTTTCTACTGCTATTTTATTTTCTCACCATATTGCTAATTTAAAGCCGAAGTGGAAACTTAGCAACCTGCTACCATGTAATAAAAGTTTCCAAATACTGGCTAAACAAATGAAATGTTTTCTTGTTCATGGGAGATTTTTTCTATGACTCTTAATATTTTTAGTTTAAGTTCCTTAAAAATTTGCATTTTCTGCTCTACTTTGTATATAAAGAAGTATCTTGGAGGAGTGTGTACTAGAGCAGCAAATCTCAAATTTTAATATACAAGGCATCTAAAACTTTGTGTGCACGGATCCCCTGGGGATGCTGTTAAAATGCAGACTCTGCAATTCTCACAAGCTCCCTGGTGATGTAGATACTGCTATTAAGAGCAGTAAGGTGCTGGGAGGGCTGACCTGATTTGGAGCCAGCCTGGATTTATCATTCAAGAAGACACAAACAGGGAAAATCTTGAAATATCTCCATTTCCAGACTCATTGAGGGCCCGGTGTTCTATAACCTAGTGTTCTATGACCTCTCCTCGCAAAGCAGAGACTATCACCAAGTGATTACTCTGTCAATAATGTGTGCCATTTCACATTCAAATGCTCATGGACTTTTTATTTTTAATCTAGGAGGAGATTGTTAGAGGAAGGAGGTAACAGCCATAGATTAGACTTATCATTTCCATGACACCAATCATATGTTATTTATTTATTTAAAACGTCTAAGAGTTTGAGTTTGTTGTGTAGTAAGTGATGTTATAAAAATTCTGACTGTCCTTTGAGGAGCAAGAGATTACATAGCTTCACAAAAGGATTTCTGAAAAGAATGTAGTCTTCCTAGGAAAATAGCCAAGGTTGTGGTTTAGAAAGTTGGCTTTTCTCTAGAAGAACTGAGTTGTGGCTGTTTTAACATTTCATAAAAGTAAATACCCATTTGATCTGGAAGATCTGACAGTCAATAAAAATAAATGCCCTTGTCAATTTGGATGATATGTTATAGAAGTCCCCTCAAAATAGATTCCATTGTAGTGTCCTGTTTGCCAAAGGTCTGTCTAGTCAAGGCTATGGTTTTTCCAGTGGTCATGTATGGATGTGAGAGTTGGACTGTGAAGAGAGCTGAGTGACAAAGAATTGATGCTTTTGAACTGTGGTATTGGAGAAGACTCTTGAGAGTCCCTTGGACTGCAAGGAGATCCAACCAGTCCATTCTAAGGGAGATCAGTCCTGGGTGTTCTTTAGAAGGAATGATGCTAAAGCTGAAACTCCGGTACTTTGGCCACCTCACGCAAAGAGTTGACTCATTGGAAAAACTCTGATGCTGGGAGGGATTGGGAGCAGGAGGAGAAGGGGACAACAGAGGATGAGATGGCTGGATGGCATCACCGACTCGATGGACATGAGTTTGAGTGAACTCCGGGAGTTGGTGATGGACAGGGAAGCCTGGCATGCTGTGATTCATGGGGTCACAAAGAGTCAGACTCAACTGAGCAACTGAACTAAACTGATGGTGTCGGACTTAAGTCAGTTAATTTTCAGGGTAAGACTGCTTTGATCCCCCTGCATACTTGTCATCCACTATTTCCTAGACCTCTCCTCCATCACAATTATTTCCTTATTCTAGTATTTTCTTTAGAGAATCTTCTTCATGACTGACAGTTTCAGTGTATTGGTTATATATATATATATATATTTACCAGTAGGTCCTTTTTGGTTATCTGTTTTAAATATAGCAGAGTGTGCATTTCAATCCCAAAGCCCAGTTTATGGGTTATGTTGTGGCTGAGAATTACAAGGCTGAGAATTCCATACAAGTTGTATGGAAATGCCTAAAAAGTGGATTTGGCTTCTTTCACTTAGCATCATGTTTTTTTGTTGTTTTTTTGTTTTACTTTATTTTACTTTACAATACTCTATTGGTTTTGCCATACATCAACATGAATCTGCCATGGGTGTACATGTGTTCCCAATCCTGAATCCCCCTTCCACCTCCCTCCCCGTACCATCTCTCTGGGTCATCCCAGTGCACCAGCCCCAAGTATCCTGTATCCTGCATCGAACCTAGACTGGCGATTCGTTTCTTATATGATATTATACATGGCATCATGTTTTTAAGGTTCATCCACACTGTAGCATGGATCAGTATTTCATTCTTTTTTTATGGATAAGTAACTCCTTTGTTAACTGATGATACCACGTTTTGTTTAGCCATTCATCTGTTGATGGATGTTTGTATTGTTCCCACCTTTTGTCCACTATGGACAATATTGCTATGAGCATTTACTTATGAATTTGTGTGTGGATGTATGTTTGATTTCAGTTCTCTTGGCTAGGTACCTGGTCATCTAATTGCTGAATCATATGAGAACTCTATATTTGATATTTCTGAGAAGCTGCTAGACTCTTTTCCAAAGGAGCTACATCATTTTACTGTCTCATTGCAGCTGGCCTTTCCTTTCTTCTTTCATTTAGTTATTCTTCTATAGTGGGCATATATTACTTTAATAACTAGGAAACAAGAGGGATTATTAAAAATTTGTAAACCCCAATCTGTAGGTCCCAGGCCTGTTGCAATGGGCTTTTAATCCATTTGGGTACCAGTTTTGTCTTTAAACTGAGCAAAGACCCACTTATATTGTATGTGATCAAAAGGAAACAGATTCTTTGTTGGAGGAAAGAATCTGCACCCAATCAATTTATCCAAAATTACAGACCTTTGCAAAGAGGTGTGAGCTAAATGTTCTTCACAGGATTTCTCTGTGTGTGTTGTTAAAGTCCTATCCTAAGTGTTCTCTGTTACACCTACCTGTGAAAGTACACTAAAACCACCTCTGCTGATCAGGAAGCTAAGAATAGGGACGGGGAGAAGAGGGATGGGAATAACTGTGAGGGAAAAAACCCATTTCAGTACATTTGGGATAGGTTGCTTTGTCCATACAACCATCTATCTGTATGCGTCTGTCTATATACCCGTGTTTATGTCTGTAACTGTATCTGTTGAATTTGGCTATCAGAATTTGACTCATTCAAAGTCCGGAAGTGATTTGCTTAAATAAATACTATATATAACCTATATGTAAAAGTATGGTTCTGAATAGCATGGGAGAACCTAAACCAATGTAAGCATCAATTTCTTGTCTGTCACAATCATCATGTGTGATAAACTGGTGGAGCTCAATTTATGTAACTTTTAGTGCTCAGGAACAGTTGTGTGCTGTACTGGAGCCTGAGGGTAAAAAGAAAAATCGGTAACATTGATCCTGACTTTGTTGAAGGTTTTGATATTTTGTTCATCATGGATTTTTTTGCATTAACTTTGATTTTTAAAAATATTGCACTAAATATTATGCATCTTGATAACTGAGATTTTTGGCCTTCTCTTAAATTGTGTGCCCAAGGGGAGTGCCTCATTGGTTTCAGCTTAGTCTCAGCTCTGACACTGACTCTATTTAGAGTTCCTTAGGTAAAAGAACTAGAAAACTGAGTGGCGATTTATTCATGGAGAAACCAAGACATAGATTAGATTATTTGCTGTAGTCATACAGTGACCTAACTGGGGATCAGAAGAATTTCTCCTCACTCCTAGTCTTGTATCAAATCATAGGTGATACTCCCTTATTATATATTTACTGAAGTCTGATCCCTTCACCTCAATTCCAATTTCACATATTTAATTAGAAAAATGAAATATTTCTAACTTTTTCAATATTGCCTCTCCAATTTTTTAATACTCACAAAAACAGTACAAATTTCCCAATCACTAATAATTTAATCCTCATTCCTGACCTTTTAGAATTTTCTGTACAGGAGAAGCACTCTATTTTAAAACCAAGAAGGAAATTAATACACCCTGGAGTGGAATCTGGATCTTTTTCTGCATAATTCCTTCATTCCTCTCAGAGAGATCAGGGACCAAAATCTCTGAATCTTTCTTTTTAGTCTACTTTTAAGACCTTTTCAGTTTAAAAGTAAGATAGAAGGGCCAGAGGGTTATGGAAATTTAGTGCATCGAAATGTTTGTCAAACCCATTGGAAGAACAAACAACACATCCTGGAGCTATTATTGGCACAGCAAATAATGAATGACATTCAGAGTTTATGCTGTTTGCTCTCTGATACTGCTGGAACGAGTTTACGTCACACACGGGAGTTACCAAGTGGCTGACCATTAACTATTTGTTCTTCAGTTTATTATCACAATGAAATACAATCTTAATTTTTTGTAGTTCAGATCACTGGGGAAGAAAGAAACAGAACCATTAGAAGAGAGCATCATTTTAGCCCAGCATTTTCCAAAGTTATCCCTTGAGGGTAGTTATAAAAATGGTTTCTTGGGAAAAAGAATTGGAAAATGCTGCATACTAAGTGCCAGTCTTGGAAATGTACATCCTCATTAGCATAGGAAGGCTCTGAGAAATCCTTCAAGGGGAAACAAAAATCTATAGCATTTTGTTTAACCCAATTTTGCAAAATTTTTGTTATAGAAACTTTTTTGTGAAACAAATGCCCCCAAACTTAAAGTCTCAAAACAATAATTGTTTCCTTATTTTTCATAGTTTCTATGAGTCAGGAATTTTAGAAGGACTCACCGGGGTGGTTGTGGCTTGGAGTCTTTCATGTAGTCCAGACAGGTGGTGACTGGTGCTAGAACAGCTGGTAGGAGCAGATGGGAATCTCTCTTCATATCTCATTAGGGCTTCTCCTTGTGGTCTCTCAGTTTAGTTTCCATTGGGCTTCCCAACAGCATGGCTCCCTCAGGGCAGTAGGATTGTTCCATGGAAGCTCAGAGTTCCAAAAAAGTATTTCAACTCACAAGGTGAAAGCCACAGTGATATAACCTTGAATATAACCTTAGAAATTATGAGCATTACTTTCACTGTTTTCTGCTAATTACAGGTGAGTTACAAGACCACAAGAACAGGGGAATTCAATTCCACATCTTTCTGAGAAAGTGGCAAAGTTCCATAAGAACCTGTAGACAGGAGATACTATTGCTACTATATTTGGAAAATACACAACCCTGTTTTTCCTATGGTATCTATTCAGTGTTGGTTCCATGAAACATACTTTGTGAATTTGCTTTAAGCAGTTATCACCAGAGCTGCTTCTGGTGGAAGTAGAAGTAGAAAGACAGATTGATTGGTCAGAAACATCTGTCTTCAAAAATTCTGGAGATACCCAGATATGCAGGTCACAAAAGAATTACTTGGCATGACTGTACTAAACGGTACCATTATTTAAAATCCTATATGGATGTACCCACTTAGGTATTTAGGTTTCATGACTCAGAAAAGGTTAATACTCTAACCTTCTTCATTGAGGCCAGTGACTGAATCAGGTTGCATGGAATCTCTTGGCACTTAGATTCTAGACTGCAGTAGGTTCACAAGTGATCTACTATAATCCATAATGGCCCTGGAAAATATTCTGCAAGTAAAGCGGGTCTTTAACAAACTGAATGTCTTTGAGAAAAATACCAATAAGCCACTGGTGTTTTAGAGAGACATACCAATAAGCTACTGGTGTTTCCTGAACCTCCTAACCCTTAAATTCTTGTCCCAGGATCTACTTATGGGGCAACCCAAACTATGACATACCATTGTTAGGAGTGGAAAAGTATTGATACTTAAATATTTGAAATATTGTGTATGGAATTGCATCAATACCAATAGCACAGAGAAAATCAGTTGAATTTTACAAACAGAGTGGGGAAAAAGATTATGAAATGCATTGTTAGAGAAATGGAAGGACCTTGTTGTATTGAAAAGCAGTAATTTACTCAAGAGAGCTAGCTTGAGAACAGTATCCCCCAGCTGGAAGTGACTTCCAAAACATCAGGTACTAGATTTTCAACATTTGAAAAGTTGGGGGCTTAGATAAAATCTTAGTCATCACACTAAAACCATCTCAGAAATGGAAGGCTTAGTGATATGTCTCTCAAAACTTGGCTACCCTGCCTCATAAATGTTTTTTCCCATCTCAGATGTTCTTCATCAGTCAGTTCAGTCACTCCGTCATATCCGACTCTTTGCGACCCCATGAATCACAGTATGCCAGACCTCCCTGTCCATCACCAACTCCCGGAGTTCACTCAAACTCATGTCCATCGAGTCGGTGATGCCATCCAGCCATCTCATCCTCTGTCGTCCCCTTCTCCTCCTGCCCCCAATCCCTCCCAGCATCAGGGTCTTTTCCAATGAGTAAACTCTTCACATGAGGTGGTCAAAGCATTGGAGTTTCAGCTTCAACATCAGTCCTTCCAATGAACATCCAGGACTGATCTCCCTTAGAATGGACTGGTTGGATCTCCTTGCAGTCCAAGGGACTCTCAAGAGTCTTCTCCAACACCAGAGTTCAAAAGCAACTCTTTGGTGCTCAGCTTTCTTTATAGTCCAACTCTCGCATCCATACATGACTACTGGAAAAACCATAGCCTTGACTAGACGGACCTTTGCCGGCAAAGGTCTTTTTAATATGCTGTTTAGGTTGGTCATAACTTTTCTTCCAAGGAGCAAGCATCTTTTAATTTCATGGCTGCAGTCACCATCCACAGTGATTTTGGAGCCCATGAAAAGTCTGTCACTGTTTCCATTGTTTCCTCATCTATTTGCCATGAAGTGATGAGACCAGATGTCAAGATCTTAGTTTTTTGAATGCTGAGTTTTAAGTCAGCTTTTTCACTCTCCTCTTTCACCTTCATCAAGAGGCTCTTTAGTTCCTCTTCACTTTCTGCCATAAGTATGGTGTCATCTGCATATCTGAGGTTATTAATATTTCTCCTGGCAATCTTGATTCCAACTTATGCTTCATCCAGCCCAGCATTTCACATGATGTACTCTGCATATAAATTAAGTAAGCAGGGTGACAATATACAGGCTTGACATACTCCTTTCCCAAGTGTGAACCAATCCATTGTTCCATGTCTGGTTCAAACTGTTGCTTCTTGACCACATACAAGTTTCACAGGAAGCAGGTAAGGTGGTCTGGTATTCCCATTTCTTTAAGAATTTTCCACAGTTTGTTGTGATCCACACAATCAAAGGCTTTAGCACAGTGAAGCATAAGTCTGTCTAATAATGTCTAGTAATGAAATAAGAAACATAGAAGAGGTGTCCATTTGGAATGTGTGCAGTGTGAAGTGTCTCAAGCACATTATTAATTACTGTTTGAAGTTTTGCAGCTTCTTTTTAACGCTGCTTCAGTGATTTCATCTTGTGAAGATGGAGATTTTATATCTGTAAATGATGCTAGTTTAGAATAGCTAAATATAGACAATCAACTCCCTATAATTAAAAGAAGTCCATGGACTCCCTGGATTCCAGGTATTATCACCATTACTACTTTTTAGTTTTCAGTGAAGTAGGAGGGCATGGCGGTAGCTGTGAGTTACTGGAGGCAATTTTGCTCTCCTGGAAAGTTAAATGATGTTCTTATACTTATTTGTTGTTACAATTTTTAAATTTTCAAATAAAAGACTGCATTGTTGTTGTCTTCTTTGTGGAATCACAAAGCTGAATATGCTGAAACAGATGCAATAGTACAATTCCTGTCATTTCATTTAACTGATATGTTTTAAATATATAATAGATTCAAAATAATTATGATGAGCTATTACTCTCCTGGAAAGTTAAATGATGTTCTTATACTTATTTGTTGTTACAATTTTTAAATTTTCAAATAAAAGACTGCATTGTTGTTGTCTTCTTTGTGGAATCACAAAGCTGAATATGCTGAAACAGATGCAATAGTACAATTCCTGTCATTTCATTTAACTGATATGTTTTAAATATATAATAGATTCAAAATAATTATGATGAGCTATTTGTAGTGAGGGATAGAAAACAATATCCAAGACAAGTCCTTCCCTCAAGGTACTTGTCATCTAATTTGAGAAAAAAAAAATCACACACACATACAGAAATCTAAATGGCATGCACATCCTTTGGGAAAAAAAAGAGATTTTTAGAGCTTTAGGAGTGGAGGTGGCTTTTTGGGAAAGGGTTTAACCTTGAAGGACTGGTAGGATTTAGGTAGGCAGAAAAAAGGAAAAGAAACTCCAGAAGAGAGAAGATTCTTCTACACTGTGAAATACATATACACACACATAAAAGTGTGTGTGAGTGCATTAGAGTTTACATTTGCCAAAAGCTTCCCTACACATCAGATTCTTGGCACAGTCCTGTGAAGTGCATCGGGCAGGTATTAATATTCCCACCTACTGAATAGGACATTTTAAACCAGAAAGCAACTTGAGAGCTTACCAAGTTAGTTACTAATGTGGGGATAGGAATGGAAAATTGTAGTCAGCGGCCTGTTATTTTACATGGCCTACAAGCTAAAAACAGTTTTTACAACTTTAAATGGTTATAATTTGAATGGTTGTATAAAAGTATAAAAACTTCTTTATACCTTTGCTATTTTTCCTCTTAGCCTGTGATCAAATACAAATTAAATCTCACAAAGCCTAAACTATTTACAATGTGGCCTTTTAAGAAAGTGTGTCGACCACTGATTTAGGATTTTCATAATCAAATAAAACGTTTTTAGGTTATTGTAATGAAATTAAGATATGGAATTATTACAATATACTTACGTACATGTCATGTAAAAGTACGTGTCATGTCGTATAAATACAGTTTTGTATCTCTCTCTTTCCATCTGAACTTGTACCATGTTCTTATTCATTATTTTTTCAAAAAACATTGTTTGATGCTTGCTATTGGATGGAGGAGCCTGGTGGGCTGCAGTCTGTAGGGTCGCTAAGAGTCGGACACGACTGAGCGACTTCACTTTCACTTTTCACTTTCATGCATTGGAGAAGGAAATGGCAACCCACTCTAGTGTTCTTGCCTGGAGAATCCCAGGGACGGGGGAGCCTGGTGGGCTGCCATCTATGGGGTCGCACAGAGTCGGACACGACTGAAGTGACTTAGCAGCAGGTATTTGTCCAAGTATATCATTTATGAAAAGTTTTTCAGTTAATTCTCTTGGGTTTTCTTTATATATTGAGTATATCTTAAGGTAGAATATATGAGGATATATAAAGTATACATGCTTTTAGATATGTCAAACTGATAAAAACATAAAGCTCTTAAACTTGAAAATCCCTAATTAAAGATAATATGTGGCAGTGCGGGCTGCTCCCTGGCCCCCTGCCCCACCGCCCCCTCAGATCTATGGGGTCGCACAGAGTCGGACACGACTGAAGCGACTTAGCAGCAGCAGCAGCAGCAAGACAGTATGACCCTGGAGAAGGAAATGACAACCCACTCCAGTATTCTTGCCTGGACAATCTCATGGACAGAGGAGCCTGGCAGGCTACAATCCATGGGGTCACAAAGAACCAGACACTACTGAGCAACTAAGCACAGCACAAGTGAGTATGAACCTCATTCTGCCTAGCTGCCTATTAAGAAGCACCAAGGACTGAGGAGGAGGATGCTAAAACATCCCAGGTTTAAGGATGTGTATGTGTATGTGGGTGCTGTGCTTAGTCGCTCAGTCGTGTCCAATTGTGTGACCCCAAAGACTGCAGCCCTCCACATGTGTCTGTCCATGGGGATTCTCCAGGCAAGAATACTGGAGTGGTTTGCCATGCCCTCCTTCAGGGGATCTTCCCAGCCCAGAGATTTAACCCTGGTCTCCCGCATTGCGGGCAGATTTTTTACTGTCTGAGTCACCAGGGAAGCCCAAGAATACTGGAGTGGGTAGCCTATTCTCCAGGGGATCCCCTTCTCCAGGAGATCTTCCCAGCCCAGGAATGGAACCAGGGTCTCCTGCATTGCAGCTGAGCGGTACCAGGGAAGCCCCTTTGTATAGGGGGAGGGAGGTAAACTTCTGTTCACATTTAAACTTCATTTACCAATGCTGTGATCTAGCCTATATGAATTACAATCCTACCTTAAAATAACAACTGTGTATCCTTTGGTCTGCAAAATATTGTCTATGCTTGGGAAACTTCATAGAAAATATTCCGCCAAATAATGAGAACTGGGCAAAACAAGCAGCTTATTCCTAAAGTACAAAATGGCCCTATAAATGGGTGTTAACCTGGTCAAGTTTTTCCTGGTTTCACTCTTTTTAACACTAGTGGAGAGTGAGGTGCAGGAAAAATTAATTTTGCAGGTGGTAAAATTCTGGATTCCTACAGCAGTGCTCTGTCAATAGTTTCCCAAAGGGAAGGGTAAGCGGTGATTCTGAAGTGTGTTTTGGAAGACTTGGGACAGTCCAGAAGGCAACCAGAGAAGGCAGGGAACTTCCTTTAGGATGGCTAAGCAGCCAGGCTATGAGGTGCCTGGGCAGCGCTTCCCAACCGGACAGGGCCACCAAGCCACCTGGGACTGACTGAAACAAGCTCCAAGCCAAGTGCTGGTGCCCTGTGGGGTCTGGGAACCACTGTTCCGGGCAAGATACATTTGTATGGTATTTGCCTCAGCCTCTCATATATTCATTCAGAAAGACAGATAAGGAAGTAGAGGGTCAGAGAAGAGGGCACAATGAGCTAGTGGGAGGCCACAAAGAGGGGACGATGTCTCATTCATCAATATATACCTGGTTCTTGTCCATGCCTTGACACAGAGTAGGTGCTGGTAAATACCTGTGAGCAGGTAATTAGATATGCTGATGACTGGCTGAGACCGAGCCCAGCTCTTCACTATCTGACCAGCATTTTGTTTGTTTGGTAAAATACTGTCAGCCTCCACAGTTTCTTACAAACTGAAACCCAGATGTTTTTATCATGCAATTTTTTTTAAACTGAGGTATAATCCACATACCATAAGATACATTGTTCTTTAAGTATTTATGTATTTGGCTACCCCGGGTCTTAGCTGTGACACTCGAACTCAGTGGCAGCATGCGGGATCTAGCTCCCTGACCAGGGACTGAACCCACCCTCTGCACTGGGAACACTGAGTCTTAGCCACTGGGCCACCGTGGAAGTCCCTAAGGTTCACCTTTTCCAAGTGTGCAATTCAGCAGTTTTACTATATTCACACAGTTGTGCAAACATCACCACTATCTAATTCCACAACACTTTCATCATCTCAAAAAAATCTCTTCTCAATTAGCAGCCACTCCTATTCCCTTTTCTTCCACCCGTTGGCAACAACTCAATGTACTTTCTGTCTCTATGGATGTGACTGTTCTGGATAGTTCATGTAAATGAAGTCATGTAATATGCAGCCTTTTGTACCTAGCATCTTTCACTTATAATGTTTTCCATATTCATCTGTATGTGGTATGTATCAATAATTCATTCCTTTTTAGAGTCAAATAATATTCCTTTGTATGAAAAACAAATTTATGCTCCAAATTATCTGAAAGCTTCCTTTCTGTTTTTTTTTTTCATTAATTTTTTGGAATGTTCACCCATGTCCCAGTTTTCCCATCATTGACTTAGAGATTTGGGAAAACTCTTCAAGAAAACCTAATTTGTGTCCAAAAAAAATATCAGTATGTTTCCAGCTTTTTTCCACAATTCTGGCTACCCCCAGCCCCTGGAGAAGAAAATAGCAAAGAAGCCAGTCGCCCAGGGTTTACAAGCTATAATCAAACAGAATGGGATCCCTGGTGTTGTGTGAACAGAGATGAAATGGCCATCAGCAGCAGCCTGCTGGCGAGACTCCAGGGGGCTTCCTTCCCCACCCCCTGCCCCCTCCCAGAATTGTGGGGAGGCCTGTCTGGCTCTCTGGAACAATGGAACAAAGAGGCCCCGGAGAAGTTGCAGGAACCTGTTTGACCGAGATTGCTGCTGTAATGAATCAAGCTCCTGAAACTACTTCCACCTCCTCCCTGCGCAAATATCCCTGGGCCTGAAGCCGTGTCTTGCCCCACAGGAGCCCATGCTGGGGCTTGTTACTGGGAAGCTGGAAGAAATGCGCTGGGGGTGGAGGTTGGGGAGGGAGGATGGGCTCACAGCATCTTTCCTCAGGGACGGGGTGGGGGACTGGCCCGCTCAGGGCTGGGAAAGAGAAAGGCTTTTCCATGAAAGTCCCTGACTCTGCGACTAGTCAGTCATTACTGCAGGTCACTGATGTGTAACCAGGGCAGAGGGGCCTGACTGCAGGACTAGGAATTTCATTCTTACCCAGACAGTACTTCCTGATATATCTTGCTCTTGCTAACATGCTCTGCATGGCCCACTGCACCAACCAAACCCCTACCCACTCACCAAAGAAAATAATACAGCTGTCTTAAAGAGCTAAGAGTATGGAGGAAGTGTGCTGTGAGCTTTATGGAGGTGGTCCTATTTGGTCCTTAAAGCCACCCTGTGATATATGCATGACGATGATCCTCCCAGCATCAGATGAGAAAAGTGGTTCTTAAGGGTTAAATGACTTGCCCAAATCACTTGCTGTATTCAAGCCAAGATTCAAATTCTGGCAGGCTTTCTTGACCTCTGACTACATCGTGATTCTGATAAAGATGAGGATGATGGTGACTTATTGTATTCTTAGATGAAGTAACCACATGTGGGAGGTACTACTTTTATTCCCATTTTACAACTGATGAAGCCGAGGAGGCCCAGAACTTGCTGAGGAGCAGTGGAGCTGGAATTAAGCTGAGCGCCGACGAGGTGCCTAGCCCCACCCTGAACCACAAAGCCCTACTTCGTATCTACCCGCCCCTCAGAATTACTACCCTGCGGAGTCTGAGTGACCGTTTAGCCTGCCCTCCTTCCACTCCGCTGTTCTTTACCACCCTCTGCACCTCCAACATTTGCAAAGACCCAGAGCAGTTCAGTCAGTGAAGCACTCAAGGTGGCACGGTGAGAGGCATAGCAGGCACAGGAGTTTAGATTTCTGGATGGCTCCTTTGGGCACTGTCCACCCGACCACTCTACCTCCCTGGGGCCGCCCCAGCCAGCTGCGGGCTCTGAGCAAGGGATGGGGGAGGTGGGAGCCAAGAGAGCAGGAAAAATAAGAGGGAGTGAGGAGAAAGGAGCCACCTGGAAGCTTGAGAGCCCAGTCAGTGAAGAAAACTTCCTCCCCACTGATGCTCCCAGATTTGGAATCTACGATTATCCAGCAGCAGCAGTAATAAAGGTCTCTCCGAGTGACCTAGTCTCTCAAGGACTCTCCCAGCAGTTCTGACAGTCCCAGTAGAGGGCTTGTGTCCAGGGATTGCAGACCCTGCCTGTCCTCTGGCCCTGAGCACAACTGCTGGGTCTCCTCCGCGGTGAGCTCTCCTCCCTGCTGCGACAGCAGGCAGGCCTGGCGGGAAAGGACCTTTACAGCTCTCTGCTCTTGCCCAGTGCCCTGTGGTGCTGCCCAGCTTCCTCTTCCGCAGCCTCCTCTCAGCTCCTGCGCTCAGAATGCAGCCAGATCTACTGTGTGACAGTTGTGAAAATGAGCCATCTCCCCTGCCGCCCCCAGAGGTGTGTGCATCAGGCTGACATCTTCTTTAGAGCACTGGATGAAAGGGTCACAAAGTGGCATTTCTACGTGAGCTCACGCTGGATGGATATCCTCCAAGGGCACTGGGGACATTAGCACTAACAAGCTGGAGATGCACTGAGGCTGCTGTCTGAGCCTATGGAATACAACCAGTGAGGGGCCCCGAGGGTCCAAGCCCTTGTTCCAGTTGAGTTTCAACAGCCTCAGCTTCTTGTAAAATGTTTTTGACACTAGTTGCCTCAAATAGGAACACTGACTGCTTAACTGAGCTCCCAAATTTAAATTTGATCAAATCTAAAATGCAGTTCTTGCTAAATATAGTTCCACGCACTGAAATATCTGCACATGTCATCTTCATGGCAGCCCTGTGCTTATAGGTAGTCATTGCTGTTCAGTCGCTAAATTGTGTGTCTGACTCTTTGCGACCCCATGGACTGTAGCCCATCAGGCTCCTCTGTCCAAGGAATTTCCCGGGCAAGACTGCTGGAGTGGGTTGCCATTTCCTTCTCCAAGGGATCTTCCCAACCCAGGGATTGAACTTGTGTCTCCTGCATTGCAGGCGGATTCTTTACCACTGCGCCACCAGGGAGGCCCTTCTAAGCAGTAGGTACTGTCATTATCATCTTCGCTGATACACAGTCAGGGAAACAAAGGTATGGAGACGTTAAGCAGCATCCCTCGGTCACGTGACTAATCAGTGGTAGAACTGGGATTCCAACCCAGGCAGCCCAGCCCCAAGCCCTGGACTGTAACCGCTGCTTCTGCTCCTGTACCCTTTGCCTTGCCCACCAGTTCCGGGCCCCAAGGGCTCGGGCTTCCCAGGTGGTGCTGGGAGTAAAGAACCCACCTGCCAATGCAGGAGACATAAGAGATGAGGGTTCGATTCCTGGGTCAGGAAGATCCTCTGGAGAAGGGCATGGCAACCCACTCTAGTATTCTTGCCTGGGAAATCCCATGGATAGAGGAGCCTGGCAGACCACAGTTGCTAAGAGGCGGACGCGACTGAAGTGACTTAGCACATACGCACACACGCAAGAGCTAAGACAGAAGAGGAGCGCTGTGCAAGCAGTGACAGGGTGTGCTAATGTCTCAGGGGCCAGCTCAGGACTGCGGGGCCCATACCATGGCTCCCATCTCTAACAGGTGACTGAGTGACTCACCATGCCAGGGATGTGCTCTCCACTTTGTCTCGCACGGCTCCCAAAGGGCCCAGGTTCAGACCCCATGCTGCTGCTTACGCACCGAGTGGGCCTTTCGGAGAGGAGACCTCTCAGGTGACTGCCCTCCACAGCTCTGTGTCCCGGCATCTGGCCCTGAACACTTGACAGGAATTAAATGCTGATGGAGTGGGAAAGAAAGAAGACAGGGAAAATCTTTGCAGTCTCTTCTGCAAGTGCCTGGCATGATAACAATAGTATCATTATTATCAACGAGCCCCCAAGGTCATGGGGAAGCTTTTTCCTCCATTGTCAGTTGAGGAGATAGAAGCCGCAGAGAGGTTAAGTGACCTGTGCAGGGTCTTCTAAGTGCAGACACAACCTGCACGCCACGTGATGCCTGCTTATTTGTATCACCTCCCAGAAGCAATAGTCATAGGACTTGGCCATCCAGCCCGGTTCCCCAAGCCTAGGCCTGTCTCCAGGAGCGAGACTCCGAGTCCCATAACTGCACCTGGGGTAGCACTGTGGGGGCGGGGTGTCTCCAGCATATTTATGGGATGAGCGCCACCAGCCCCTGAGGATGGGTCAGGAGGACAGTGTGAGGGCCTGGTGGGCAGCGTGCAGAGGGCCTGGACCTGTTACTGTGGGGCCCTTGCTGGGTATGAGACACACGTGTGTCTACCAGACAGGCCCTGGCTTCCGGAACGGCTGGGACTGGCCTGGAACTGGTCCCCCAGGGCTTGTGCAGCCTCATTCCCACCAGGCCCTCCCTGCCTGGGAAGGCGGAAAGCATAATCATCATCGTCTCCTCCCACAAAGATGTGATTCCCAGAGGCCTCCTGCTCACCGTGGGAAACCTGGCTCAGCCTGAGCCCTCGGCTCTGGGTCGTGGGATCTCAGGGTCCAGTCTCGTCTGGCAGGGAAGGAATCAGAGCTCTCACTGCATCGGGCGTGCATGTATGTGTACTCAGTCACGGCCATCTCTTTGGGACCTCATGGACTATAGCCCAGCAGGCTCCTCTGTCCATGGGGTTTCCCAGGCAAGAATACCAGAGTGGGTTTCCATCTCCTCCTCCAGGGGATCTTCCCGACTCAGGGATCAAACCTGCATCTGGTTTATTGTTTTTTTTTTTTTTTTT